>OX418222.1:3723659-3892233 GCA_948455865.1 Conomelus anceps | reverse complement strand
AGACGTTTGCCTATTATCATTGTTTAAAAAGTTGGACGATAAAAAAATTCGTATTTCATTCTTTTTGCCAAGGCTATTTTTTGGTGTTTTTGAATAAAGTGAAAATTTATTTAAAATTCATCTGGATTACTGCTATATACGGAATATATATATATATATTATACTGCTATATATATTTGGAAATATTATTGTTTGTTTGTTTGACATTTCCAGTTTAGTTCTGATATTATATGAGAGTATTGATTTTTACAGTTCTATTGTCAGACTGATGATGAAGAAGAATTTCAAGATTAAGAAGGAGATGAAGAAGAAAAAGAAGATGATGATGATGATGACGAAGAAGAAGAAGAAGGAGAAGATGAAGAGATGTAGAGCTTCAAAATGGAAATTTTAAAAATGAGAACAAAAACAATAAACAATTGAAGAGTCAGAAACAATTTTTTTTTTTTAGGATGAAGCCCACATATGTTTGAGACCTGTGCGTGGGTAATGAGTTGGATGATGGTGATTGATGAGTTGGACCTACAGTTTTAGGTGGGTTCCAAACCACTCGCAAGTGATTATTTTACAACAGAGACAGTGCCTTTTATGCTGGCCAATCTAATCGGTCACCGTTACAAACAGGACCTACGAGAACGCAGCTTATCTATCTGATTGAACAGATACCTGCTACGGCTCGCGGCTAATAAGATGTTTGTTTTATTTCTATTATGAAGTGTTGTAGGTTATTTATTTATTTATTGCTTTAACTAGCATACAATCAATGTGAATACAACAGGCTATTGCCCAAAACTGTTTTTTCACAAAATTATATTTTGGGCAAATTATCGGATTCATTAGTTGTAATAAATAAATGAATAAATTGTAATTTATTGGTAGACGGAGATGAAATATTGTATGCAATTATTGTATTATTGTTTTGCAATTATTGTTTTGCTCGGATCCTAAATGTTCAATGTATAAATGTGTGACATACAGTATATACAAAATAAAATACTGAAATTTTCCTCAAAGTTGATTTAATTTGTATTTTTAAAGCTAAAATATAAAATACTGTAAAATAATGGAGTATTATGGGTTGGAGGTCCTTAACAAATTTGTCTAAAATTACAGAAGGATAGCCGTGAGCCGTAGCAGGTATCTGTTCAATCAGATAGATAAGCTGCGTTCTCGTAGGTCCTGTTTGTAACGGTGACCGATTAGATTGGCCAGCAAAAAATACTCTATTCTCTGCTGTAAAATTACTTCCCCAAAGTTCGGCACCCACCTAAAACTGTAGGTCCAACTCATCAATCATCATCATCCAACTCATTACCAAATTATGTGGAATTAATTCATCCACAAAAAAAAGAAGAACTAGATTAGGTTAGGTTTCACTATTAATTTATAAGAAATTTTACAAAATAAAAAACTGCTTTGTCTCTAATAATTAACGATAACAATATTCCAAAATTAGAAAGCAATTTTTTGTTGAAATCAAAAACTTTCCATTCAATTCAATTTATCTACACGAAGACGGCATGAAATTTGCAAAATTCTACACATGCTCAATCATAATAGTTGATTACTGATAAAATTTTATTTTGAAACAATTTTTTTCCAACTATTCCTATGTTAAACACGATATCAATTTATGATTCTACTTTTCCATTCAACAAATTTCCAAACTTGTTACATAACGAAGTTTATCTTAATCTTTAAATTATTTTTATTTTTAAATTATTGACCTCTTATCTTTCATTATATTGTGTGTCTATTAATACCTGATTTATCTGGATTTATTTTCGGAGGCACTATTTTTTATGAAGCCCACATAGGTCTGAGACTGTGCGTGGGTAATGAGTTGGATGATGGTGATTGATGAGTTGGACCTACCGTTTTAGGTGGGTTTCCCAACCACCTGCAAGTGATTTTACAGCAGAGAACAGTGTCTTATTTGCTGTCCAATCTTATCGGTCACCGTTACAAACAGGACCAACGAGAACGCAGCTTATCTCTATCTGATTGAACAGATACCTGCTACGGCTCACGACTATCACTACCCTAATAGTTATTATAATAATATTAATATTTATTGACCGATCGAAGAGAGATCTCTGTGGGAAGTGATAGTGGAGTGCCGTAGCAGGTATCTGTTCAAGAGATAAGCTACGAAACTCCTGGGCCATCTTTTTAAGGGAGACCGATTGGATTGGCCTGCAAAATGACTGTGTTCTCTGCTGTAGAATCACTTGCGGGTGGTTGGGAGCCCACCTAAAACTGTAGGTCCAACTCATCAATCACCATCATCCAATTCATTACCCACGCACAGGTCTCAGACCTATGTGGGCTTCATCCTCCGAAAAAATGAATTAACTGTTTCATGTCTACCGTTTTTCAATTGTCTGTCTGTCTGTCTGTTTGTAACGCATTTACGGCTAAACGCGTGGACTAAATTCAATGAAACTTTGCATGGACCTTCCTTCAATGAATGCCCAGCGACGTATGTGTAAAGATTTTCGAAATTTCTTGAATTTAAAGGATATTTAAAAAGAAAGACACTCAGACCTTCTGCTATAGGAAGCAAATGATTTTTAAAATGAACTTCTCCATCATATATTATGCAATTGGAATCAGATTCATAGATTGATTTTAAAACAATTAAATAATAAATTAAAATTATTCAAGATACTTACTTGACAACCGATACCTTTCTGCACATTTTCATTAGAATTAAACTTCAAGATTATTACTTTAATCACTCACTGATTAAAACACTTTTAATTTCGGGAATTAGTTAAAACTGAGAGGAATTTTATATTTAATTAAATAATCAATACTGAACGATTATCACAAATCTATAAAATACTAATTTGTTCTGGTTGAAGATTGTTAATAGTTTAAATATTGTAAATATTTAGAAGAATATACAGAAAGAGCAGTAATAAAGTAACAGCAAACAATATAAAAGAGTGACAAAATTATAGAAAACAATATATATACCTGTAATTGAGTTATAGAAAAACAAAGTTATAAAAAACAATATAAAATTGTTATAAAGTTATATAAAAACGATATTAAGCAGTAATAAAGTTGTAGAAAAACAAATACTTCGTATAAGAAAACAGTTAATAAGAAATTAAGTACAAAAGACTGTTAAAAAATTAAGCAATACATAAAAATACTTCGTTACAGATTTTAGGAATTTAATTCAAGCTTTTTCTAGTAAAAATGATATAAATAATTCTAATTAGAAAAACCAAACTTGTATAGGCTATAAAATTTTAAAGTATGTGATGTAAAAAAAGTATAAGAACTGGACAAAATCAAAATTGAAAAAATACTTCCAAAAATGAGGCTTTAAACGTTGTCACTGGATAGAAAAATACTTGAAAAAGTGTAGTTCAAAACTTTATCACTTTAAATTTATAATAAAATAGAGAAGATAATAATTGTTAGTTATTTAAAATATTTGTTTTGAAAAAAGTTGTAAAATACTTGAAAATTGAGGTACAAACTTTATCACTTCAAAGTTACAATACGATAGAAAAAACGGCGTAACAAAATACTAAATCAATGACTTCTTGTAAATAATATTTAAAAAAATTAATATAAAAAATCAAGTATTAATATAGTAAAATTAAGTAAAAAATTGAGTATAAAAAATTTATGAAAATTAATACTGTTATAAGATACTGGTTGATAAAAATTATAAACTAAATCTTATTTCAGAGCAAATTAGTTTAAAAAATTTGTGCAACAAATCTTTCAAATAATTTATGTCTAATAATTGTTCAATATGATTCCTTTAAATTCATGTCACTCATGTTTAATTCACAAAATTTAGTCTATAAAACAAAAGAATTTTGAAAATTAAAACAGTTGGTAGGTGCAACAACACTTTTCACAATTTTTTATAAAACTTAAAAATCTTTTATAAATTTTCAACACAGTGCTTTCTGATTTTTGACTAACTGTTTAGTGGAGTTTCGGGTCATATTTATAGAAAATGTTCAAGTTTTTAGTTAGGATGACGGGAGTTGATGAATAAAGAAATTAATGTTTTTGATAAGACGTCAAGCGAACACAATTCTTTACGTAGATGTTTGTTCTAGTGGAGTAAAAGACGTAAAGTGTATGGCGTGTTCTAGTACGTAATTAATGCGTTTGTAACTGTTGAAACTGTTATTGAGTAATACAACGAAAAATAATCATTAATAAAACTACAGAGAACGTCTAAAGTTGAAGAATATTTTAATACAGAGCCAGATACGAGGAAAAGACGCCTTAAATTTTATAGTCACATCATGAGGCTTCCACACAATAGACTAACAAAAAGAATAAATTGTAAACTATGTAGCACCACTTGTCAATGGACGAGAATGGATACGAAACTTTAAAAAAGACCTCATACTGGCCAGAATGACCAACAATAGCTATTTGTGTAACAAGAGTGCAAAGTGGGGTTTTTCTGCACCGAGAAACAGTTTTTTTCACAAGCCAAAAACGAATGAAAAAAGTTTCTTGAGTGCAGAAACAATACTTTGCGCTCGTACTACACATTAAATTTTTCCTACAGTAATGTATAAAGTAATTTAAACAGAACAAAACAGGACATACATAACTTGACAATTCCTCACATAACCCATATCGAATCAAATCGATTTCAACAACAACAACAACTACAACGACTATTTCGTTGCTGAAGCAGAGTAGCCAACCTATTTTTGAATGCAGAATAGGGAACCTGCGTATTACATGTTCACTATTTTGAGTTTTTAGTTTGCAAATCTGGAGTGTGGAAAAGTACTTTTCGTCATACTTGTAGGTTATGGACAGTTTACCAGTCAAGCAATCAATGTGGTAAACAGCTGTTTACAAAAATCAGAAACAGCTGATGTAATTTGATGATTATTACCGTACACTGTGTGGTAAAAATCATCAAATGTTTATTACCACACTCTATGGGTGGTTGTGGCTACCACTTCACTGAAAAACCATTTGGTCGAAAGCTAGATCAGCTGATCTAGAACCATTATTGCCACATTTCACCTTGAGTTGGTGTGTTGAGGTTATGTTTGTATAACAATGATTTATAGTTTCTTATTTCAACTTATCTGCTATTTTAGACTTGTATGACGAAAAATATCGTACGTAACTCGTCCGTGAAGATGTTTACCATACTCGTATGATAATACCGCACTCGACTTCGTCTCGTGCGTTAACTTATCATACTCATATGTTAAACACCATTTCCCGCACTTGTAACGTAATATACTATTCCCGCACTGGTGCAGGAATAGACTTTTTTGCATGCTAAAGTTAGTGCAAAAATAGGCACTTTTTCGGGTCAGTGTAGGAGTAGAAAAAACTTCAGAATAAAACTTTATAAATGGGAAGTTGTAACAGAGACAAAACCTCCAAGAGTTTGAACATAATTGAGTGAAAATAGAAAAGCTGAATTTGCACAAACAATGAAAAGCTGGTTGGTAAACAAGAAGAACAAGTCCAAAAAATGAACCATCTTTACTCAGCGTCTTCCACTTTGGGAGTTTTACGTCTAATAATAATAATAGAAAAGGAGATTTGTAAGCCGAATTTTTCTGCAACCTACAGAATTTGAACACGGAATTTGGCAAAATTGATAAAGTAACTGAGTTCCGATACCTTGGAGAAATTATATTACCAACGGGGAAAGAAGAGAAAGCACTAGAGGCCCGTATTCAGAAAATGAAGAGAGCCCTTGGCCGAACAAAAAACATCTACAACAAAAAATTCCTCTCAATTTCCACCAAAATTCGACACTACAACACCGTGATCAAGCCTGAAATATTGTATGCAAGTGAAACACTGGATCTCCACAAAAAAAGCAGTACTAGAAGACATCCTGAAAGAGGAACGTAAATAATCAGAAAAATTCATGGCCCAAAGCTGACTGATGGCACAAAGACCGAGGAGCTCTCAAACCTTGCGGCTGATATCAGAAAAAGATGCCTGAAATTTTACGGACACATAAAACGCTTTCCAAAAACCAGACTCACTATAATCTTACTAGATGCAAAAAAAGATATCAAAACAAATCGATGGATATTGGAAATCCGCCAAGATCTGGAAAAATCAGGCATTGAAGTGGCCGACATCGCAGACCAAACCATCAGCTTCAGAACAAAAATCAGCAAGTGGAAAGTGGAGTAAGAGAGAAACCATAAGAAGAAGACGGGAGCCAAGTGGACAGAAGAATGAAGAGCCATAATGAGAGAAAAATTGAAGGCTGCCTGGCAGAGAAGGAAATGCACATCTTCTGAGTGAGCTTTGCGTGATCAGTTCTCTGGTCTTTTTCGCATATAATAATAATAATAATAATAATAATAATAATAAAACATGAAGTTGTCACAACCTCATTTATTGAAAACACTTCGATACTAGTTTGGTTGTAACTGAGATAAATAAAGGTACTAGATTCGGCAGTTATAACAATCTTAAACTCAATCAAACTAAAATTTAAATTTAGAAGTAGCAACATATTCCAAAACCTGCTATTGACCAACAAAATAGATGTTTCTGATTAACAAAATGGCAGCCTATGAAGGGCTGAACTATGATGGAATGCTGCTATTGGCTGTTTACTGAGACATGTCACACCCACTTTCAAGAATGGGAGGAGCTAACCAATAAGAGTCAAAAGTGAACAAGAAAGGAAAACTTGTAAATATAGTTGAAAAAAGAAGCCATAGTACAGTAATTCAAACATATATAATGAAGAAATACATGAAATAAGGTACTGAGTGTTGTAGCACCATTATCAATCTCAAACAAACTAGAACTGAAGTACAGAGTAGCTCAATATAATTATATACTAAAAATGGAATGATACTATTGGCTGAGGGAGAAAGTGCCTCTGGTAGGTACCTTCATTGAAGGTCTGTGATTGGCTGAAGGCCATAACAAGACACGCCCACTGGTGGGAGGAGCAACAAGCCAAATTAAGTGTTAGAATCAAGAACCAAAAACCGTTAAAGCAACAAACAAGAACAAAACACAAGTAGACTAAAATTTCAAAATTTTAAAATTAAAGCTCACTGAAATGCAGTCAAGGTTAATAAAGAAAAATATGAAAGTACTGTTACTATAATGTAGGCCATAATTATGATAAAATCAAGTTAGATGTATTGAATTGGTTGAAATAAATTTGATCGTTTAAACTAGTATTGGAATTGTTTTTCAAACTAGAATACTAGTTTAAACAATCAAATTTATTTCAACCAATTCAATACAAATAACTTAATTTCATCGTAATTCCGGCCTACATTTTAATAGGAAGTAAAAGACATGAGCCGTAGCAGGTATCTGTTCAATCAGATAGAGATAAGCTACGTTCTCCTGGGCACTCTTTGTAAGAGTGACCAATTAGATTGGCCAGCAAAAAAGGCACTGTTCTCTGCTGTAAAATCACTTCTTGTTGGTTCGGAGCCCACCCAAAACTGTAGGTCCAGCTCATCAATCACCATCATCTAACTCATTACCCACACACAGGTATCAGACCTATGTGGGCTTCATCCTCAAAAAAAAAAATAATAATAATGCTTTTGTGTCTTTCTTGGTTAACCTTGACTGCATTTCACTGAGCTTTAATTTTTTAATTTTAAAATTTTGTAATTTAAGCCTACTTGTGTTTTGTTATTTTTTATTGCTGTCTATGTGTTCACGGTTTTTGGTTCTTGATTGATTCTAACACTTATTTTGGCTTGTTGCTCCTCCCACCAGTGGGCGTGACTTGTTATGGTCTTCAGCCAATCACAGACCTGATTGAAGGTCATCACAGACCCAATGAAGGTCAGCCTATCAGAGGCACTTTCTCCCTTAGCCAATAGTATCTTTCCATGTTCAGTATATAAATTAAGTTACTCTGTTCTTTAGTTTTTGTTTGTTTGAGATTGATAATGATGTAATAACCGGAACTAGAACTTCACAGTTTTCAATAAATATGTTTGTGACAACTTCATGTATTGTTATCATTATGGATATTTCCACAATATCAACCTTCACCACTAAAAAGAAAAAAAATTATACGAAGCAGAAGAAGAAGACAATAACAAAAAAGAAGATGTTGAGGAAGAAGAGAAGAAAAAGTAAAAATCAAAACAATTTTTCCAACACCGGAAACGGAAAATTTGCAAATCAATCTCAAATAGTTCGACCTAGACCAACTTTCGGAAGTAAAAATAATATGTATGTCAACAAATAATTTTTTTAAAATACTCTTAAAATCCATTCTTATTTAATACTGCTGCACTTAATAGTGTTCATTTTTTAATCCCACTTTACACAAATCAGTTCATATTGTAATAATGCTTGAAAGTGGCCTTCAAATCACTGTGCTGAATCCGACAAGTAGCTGAATTTTTGCAATTTTTTCTAAGCTCTACTTGACAATATCTAGTAGCTTATTCACTTAAATCTCCAACTTGGCCACTCAAATCTGAAGTGCTTATTAAATCAATCAATCATTTATTTATTTACAAGTTCCAAATAAAGGACCCGCTAAACCTTGTGGGTTTTTCAGCAGGTGCCAACATAATATAAATTACAAAATGGAAATCAATTATACAGAGTGTTTCGGAACTCACTACCAATACTTCTAGGCAGTGTTTCTGGACCACTGAAAAAACTAAATATCATAATAAATTTTTTCTAAAATACTCAGTTACTCACACAGCCGCCATTTTTTTTCACTCATTATTTTTTATTCAAACACCATTGAAAGTGTAATTTTGAAATTCTGCATACAGCTTTTTAACAATTGCAACAATCTAAAAAAAATTAATCAAAATTTTCCGACATCAAAAAACAAAATGGCGGCCATTTAAAATCTTTGAACAGGATTAAATTAATAATGGCTAATGATATCAAAATTTCACTGAACAACTTTTTTTAGTTATTTTTATTGCAAATCCAACGATACCTCATTTTCCAAGATTGGCCAACAATTAACAGAGATATGCTACTTTTTAGGGTGTGTGATGGTTGGAAGCGAAAACTGCAACCCGTTCTCAACCACTGCACACCCTAAAAAGTAGTATATCTCTGTTAATTGTTGGCCAATCTTAGAAAATGAGGTATCGTTGAATTAGCAATAAAAATATCTAAAAAAAAGTTATTCCAGTGAAATTTTGATATCATTAGCCATTATTAATTTAATCCTGTTCAAAGATTTTAAATGGCCGCCATTTTGTTTTTTTGATGTCGGAAAATTTTGATTAATTTGTTTAAGATTGTTTCAATTTTTATAAAGCTGTTTGCAAAATTTCAAAATTATACATTCAGAGGTGTTCAAATAAAAAATAATGAGTGAAAAAAACAAAATGGCGGCTGTGTGAGTAACTGAGGATTTTAGAAACATTTTATTACAATATTTACTTTAGTTAATACTTTCGATACCATACCTCACTTGACATTGATTAATAAACTTGACAGGTGTGGTATTTGTGGAGTGGCTAAAAAGCTGATCACCAACTATTTGCAGGATAGATTTCAAACTATGACCTTGAACAATAAAACTGACACAAGAACTTTAACAAGTTTTGGCCTTCCTCAAGGAACTGTTTTATCGCCCATATTATTCCTAATTTACTTGAATGATCTCCTAAAATTAGATATCCCAAATGCTACTAAAATATCCTTTGCTGATGATACAGTGTTGATTTTTGGCGGATCATCATGGAGAGAAGCATATGAAAAAGCAAACAAAGGTTTAATCAAAACTAAATTAGATCAAAACCGATTAGATTGGCCAGCAAAAAAGACACTGTTCTCTGCTGTAAAATCACTTCCCGGTGGTTCGGAACCCACCTAAAACTGTAGGTCCAACTCATCAATCACCATCATCCAACTCATTACCCACGCACAGGTCTCAGACCTATGTGGGCTTCATCCTCAAAAAAAAAAAAAAAAAAAATCATGGTTTGACAAGCATACTCTCACTTTGAACCTGAGTAAGACTAAATTTATAGCATTTGCTCCTACAAAGACTGGTAAACCGCCACCTGGTTTAGTTATAAAAATTCATAACCATGAATTAGCTTCCCCAATAACCACTGATTGCCCTTGTGAGGCCATAGAAAAAGTAACATCTTTAAAATACCTTGGCATCATAGTGGACAGTCACTTAAAATGGAACTTTCATTTACAACATCTAATAACTAAACTGAAATATCTACTATACATTTTCTATAGAATCAATTCATTAAAGGATTTAAATATAATAAAGACCATATATTACGCTTATGCAAATTCGCTGTTTGAATATGGAATTGAATTATAGGGGGGTACTTATGACACGCATTTCAATAGAATATTTAAATTACAGAAACATATAATAAGAGCAGCTTTAAGACGACCCAGGTTGTATCCTAGCAAGTGCTTGTTCATTGAGTTTGGAGTTCCAACGTTGAGACAGGTCTTTGTCAAGAAAATTATAACACATACTAATAAAAATAAACAGCTTTCAACACTGAACACACTTTTACATAATTTACGACCGTCTTCACTCAATATTTACGATAGAACTTTCACCAGATTATCTATAAATAAACATCAATTCACTTACTTTATGCAATATTACGCAAATAAAATTCCCAATCACTTTATTAACAATAGATTAACAAAGAAACTCAATAGCGAAATAGAAGCATGGGTGAAAACAAAAATTTACTTCAAATTAGGTAGATTCAACTCATAAGGAGCTTGTGTTGGTTTTTATGGCTCTGATCTCGCGGTTCCTTTTTCAGAGTAGTTGTGACTGACAATACATATCGAAATACTGGCAATGTTACTGTTTCGTAATTTATTTCTTGTAATTTTAATTTTACATCATTTACTTCAAACTATTAATGTATCTATTGACATCTGTGATGTTTTCCATGACGAAATACTTAATGAACAGTCTAATGATGAAGCTGGCGCTGTGTTTCGCTTTTGAATAGTGTTTTACTCGAATATATTTACTCCTCAAGCATCTCCAGTGTGTGTGGGTGAGGCATTGTTTAGGGGTGGAATACGGTGTCAGTTTTGTTATTGGATTGTCTATTGACGGTTTCATAGTTAAGGTTAAGAATATCAATTTATCTATATTATATTTCTTCATTTAGATATATTTTATTGTCTATATTACATATCTTATTTCAGTTCTTTATATTAATTCGTTTGTTTTTTATACCATGTTGTACGATTTTGAACTCACTGCTGGCGAACAAGTTCGCTTATGCCAGTAGTGCCACAGTATGTGAATGTAACATCTATGAAGTGTATAATTATATTGTATTGTTTTTTGTGAAAAATAAATCATTCATTCATTCAGTTAGAGGTCCACAAACACTGGCTAGAAGTATTGGTAGAGAGTTCCTAAAAACTCTATATAATACAAGTTACAAAAAAGAAGAAAATTAGGGAAAAGAAGAATAGGGAAAATGGAGGTTATGGTGGAAATTGAAGATTAGTCTAATGTATGTAAAGAAAAAAAATGAAATTAAACAAGTGAGAAAAAAGCGTAATAAATAAATTACTATGAAAATAATTAATTGATCGCTCTGATGGTGGTGTAACATTATTATTTTATTTTTAAAATTTTTTTGAGGATGAAGCCCACATAGGTCTGAGACCTGTGCGTGGGTAATGAATTGGATGATGGTGATTGATGAGTAGGAACCACAGTTTTAGGTGGGTTAATTTGTTAACTAAGATTTCACCAGCAATGGAAAACAAAACATAAATAAAAAGAAATACAAAGAACACAAAAAATAACACAATACAAAGAAAAAGTAGCAACCGCCATAGAAACAAAGCTTCAAGGATGTAATAAAATCCAGAATTTAATATGATTTAGCATTCGTTGAAAATTTATCATAATAAATAAATATAGGTTTACTGAGTTTGTATAGTATGTGTAATGAAAAACATATTCCTTGGTATAATCACGAATATTAATAAAAGAAGAAGAAATAGAAGATGAAAAAGAAGAAGACAACGTAAAAGAGGTGATGTTGAGAAAGAAGAGAAGAAATCATAACAATTTAAATCAAACAAAGTAATCAAATACGATTTGAAGTAGAAAATTGCAATTTGTAATGTAAAAATACATTTCCCCCAATTCCCCAGCTGCAATTGACTGGCAAGGATGATGGGTTAACAGCAATTAAATCAATCACACACATTGATTGATTGATCAGAAAAAAATCAATGAAACGATTATTTTAATGAACCAATACAGATAACCTAGTTTTTCAAAGCTGCCATCATCCATTCTTGCTATCTCCAACGCATTGAAGGTTAATAAATTAGAGAGAGATAGATAGAGTTAGAGAGAGATAGATAGAGTTAGAGAGAGTTAGAGAGAGAGAGAGAGAGAGAGAGAGAGAGAGAGAGAGTGAGAGAGTGATATAGAGAAGGAGTGAAAGAGTGTGAGTTAGAGGAGAGTGTGAGAGGGTGGTAGGGGGGATTATATATAGAGGGGATATGTGAGGGGATAGAGAGAATAGAGTGAGTAGGAGAAGAAGGTAAGAAAGGGGATAGCGATAGATAGATAGATAGAAGGATAGATAGATAGATTAGATTGATTAGATAGATAGATACCAGTAGATAGATAGATATATACGGATAGATAGATAGATAGATAGATAGATACATAGATACCAGTAGATGGATAGATAGATATGGATAGATAGATAGATAGATAGATAGATAGATAGATAGATAGATAGATTGTTTGATAGATACATAGATAGATAGATAGATAGATAGATTTTATTGTCAATTATCACAAGGCTTTCGCCTATTGTAACATACAGTTTACAAATTATTTGATTTTACAAAATAATAAATAAGTACAAAGTATTGGAAATAATAGTTACAGAATATATAATTACAGAATAAAGATAATAATTACAAAACATTTGAAAAATAATTACCATCCAGATACCTAGATTCAATAACACATTACAAAACTAAATTATAAGATAATTATGCATTTGCATGTAAAATAATAAATATTAAAATGAGAAGAAATTATAATAATCATAACTAATTCCAGAAAGTAATTATTTAAAGGTTGAAAACAAAATAAAGTTAAGTGATGATTAGAAAATGATAATAAAAGCAATTTTGAAAGATTTCATGCCAATGTATCATTAATCAAGAATAACAAGAGCCTTGATTTAAAAGTTTTGCAAGAAGGCAAAATAATAAGCTCTGGTGCAAGACTGTTCCAGATTCGAGCAGCTGTAACAGTGAATGAAGTATTATACATGACCGTGCGATGGAGGGGAATCTGCAGAAAATAGTCATGCTGCCGGGTGTTCCTGGAATGAACCTGTCTAAGAAGAGTAAACCTTTCCTTCAAGTACTGCGGACCTCTGCCTTCAACGATGAGATGATAGGCAAGACACAACAAGAAGTATTGTCTTCTTTCTTTCAACTTTAGCCATTGAAGTCTCCTATAAAAAGGTGTTATGTGATCATCTCTTCTTGCATCTAAGATGAACCTAACAGCATAGTTTAAGGCACGCTGAAGTTTCAAATTCAGCTCCTCAGTCATGTCATTATAGACCATACTACCATAGTCAATAATGGGCAAAACCAGGCTCTGCACAAGCGCAACACGTAGGTTGGTTGGGAGGAATTTTCTCAACCTCTTCAGCTGGTGCATTGCAGCAAAGATCCGCCTTGACAAAGTATTAATATGTGCAGTCCAATTGAGATTTCTGTCAATATACACTCCTAGAACCTTCACACAATCCTCATATTGCAAAGCATGACCAACAAGCATGACCCTGGGCACAGCAGTCAAGTCAAGCTGGTTGTACAACCTACTATAAGCAATTATGATACTTTTGCATTTGTTAGAATTAAGGCTCAGGCAATGTGCCTTTGCCCATATAACCAGAGATGATATGTTCACGTTCATAGCAGCAACAGCATTATTGGCATGAGAAAAGTGACCTGAAGGGAAATGACTGTAGCAGACAAGGTCATCAGCATAAATATGATAAGACAAACCACGATAGATTAATGAGAGGTTATTTACATAGACAGAGAAGAGAAGGGGACCCAGAATTGTACCCTGGGGGACGCCTGCAACCACTGGATAGACAAATCAATTGACAGACAGACAGACAGACAGATGGATAGATAGATAGATAGAGTTAGAAAGAATCGAACAGAATAGAATGGCTGCCTTTATTTATTACCTAGGAGGGTGAAGTTGGAGTGCAGCCGGCCCTCTCTTCTACTCAACTGTGTGTGAGAGATCTTTTTTTGCAAACAATTTCACAAAAGATTGTGAAAATGTTCACAAAATAATGTTTTTACAAAGAGATATGTGACTTCTTTTTGGAGGATGAAGCCCACATAGGTCTAAGACCTGTGCGTGGGTAATGAGTTGGATGATGGTGATTGATGAGTTAGACCTACCATTTAGACTACAGTTTTAGGTGGGTTCCGAACCACCGGGAAGGTATTTTAGCAGATAATTTTTTATAGATTCCATCTTGAAGACTCCAGACTCGTTGCAATGACTCTGTCAAATGACGTCATCTTACGGTGGTCACATTTAATTTTCTTTTGTGCAATTGGGCTATGTCTTTGAAAGACTCCAGTTAAGGAGTCAGATTAACAATAATTATACAATCTTATACACTAGTTACCATAATTACTATATCAATTAGTTAAGGTGAGGCTTAATTTTGATTAGAAAGGAACTCTTGTACACTATAAAAAGCTTTAACTAAATATTTTTTCAATAGCTTTTTAATATTTCTATATCTTTAAGACTCTTTAAAAACTGCGGTAGCTTGTTGTAGAATTTCCTACCCATATAACTAGGTTTTTGTTTGAATAAGCTACTATTATGACTCACCAAGTGATTAAAATCGTGTACGTCAAGATTTTGGTTGATATCATTCGTTTTTACATATAAAGTAGCTTCATGCACATATAAGCAGGGTACAGTTAGGAGACCAAGTCTCTTGAACAACGGCCTACATGAATCTAATCTATTTACTCTTTCCATCCAACTAACCGCTTTCGTTTGGATAGGTCTGAGACCTATGGGCAATAAATTCGACGATGGTGATTGATGAGTTGGACCTACAGTTTTATGTGGGTTCCGAACTACCCATAAGTGATTTTACAGCAGAGAAAAGTGTTTTTGCTGGCCAATCGATTCGGTCACCCTTATAAAGACTTCCTAAACGATGAAAAATAAGTGAGTTGAGATCTTAAAAATAAAGTAAACAAACTTCCTTACTAAAAGTAACTACCGGTTACTGTAACCTCTAAAATACAAAATGGCGAACACATTTTCGCGAAGATAAAAATCAATCAATATTCCGATCACGACCTTAAGACAATCAACCGCAGACTTTTACGTGCAAGAAGAAGACGAAGAGGAAGAGGAAGAAGCGGAAGTGATAAAGAAAGAAAAACAAGAAAAATCGGAAGAGAAAAAGAAGATGATGAGGGAGAAGAAGAGGATAAGGAAGAAGCGGAAGAACAGAAGATAAAGAGGAAGAAGACAGGAAAAGTAGCAGAAGAAAACTTGAGGAGAAGTAGAAGACAGGAAAATAATAAAAGTGAGAAGAAGTTAGAGGAGAAAAAAGGATAAGAAGAAGAGAAAGAATAAAAATGGAAGAAAAAGAAGAAAAAGAAATGGAAGAGAAACAAGGAAAAAGACAGGAAAAGAAGGAAAGGGAAGGAAAAGACAGGAGAAGAAGAAGAAGAAGCGACTAAAAGAAAGAGGGGGATAAAACATGACAAAGAGGAAGAAGCGTAAGAAGAAAAAGAAAAGGAAGAGGAACAAGAAAAAGGAAGGAAAAGATGAAAACAAGGCAGGAGAACACGAAAAAGAAGAAGACAGTAGAAGTAGAAGACAGGAAGATAAGAAAAAGTGAGAAGATAAAGGTAAAAAAAGGTATGAGAAGAAGAGAAAGAACAAAATGCAAAAGAAATTGAAGAGGAACAAGAAAAAATACAATAAAATATGAAAAATACAGGAGAACACGAAGAAGGAGAAGATGAAGACTGAAGAAGAAGAGTAGGAAGAAGAAGAAGGCAAGAAAAACAGAATAGAAAGAATATGCCAGAAGAGACAGAATAAAAAAGGTCAAAAGATGAAGTTGAGAAGACAGCAAAAAGAAGAAGATAGAGAAAAAGCTAGGAAAACAAGAAATTTAAAAAAAATAGAATAAGATAATGCAAAAGATAAAGACGAGAAGAAGGTGGAAGAGGAGGAGAAGAAGGAGGAAAAGTAAAACAAAAAGGAGAAGATGACAAGAAAAAAGGGAAGAAGAAGAAGAAGAAGAAGAAGAAGAAGAAGAAGAAGAAGAAGAAAAAGAAGAAGAAGAAGAAGAATGATGGAGAGGAGGAAAAGAAGATAGAAAAGAAAAATGCAAAAAGATGCAAGAAAATGGAGAAGAAGAACAAGTTGTAGGATGTGAAGGAAAAGGAGAAGGAGGAGAAGGAGAAGGAGAAGAGGCAAGAAGACGATGCAAGAAGAGCAAAAAAAGAAGAGGAAACAAAAATCAAGAAGAAGGTGCAATAATAAGATGAAGAAAAAAGAAGAGGAGGCAAAAATCTTGAAGAACAGGATGCCAGAGAAAGACAAAAAAGAGGAAGCAAAAATCATTATGTAGAGGGAGAAGAAGAGGAAGCAAGAAGAGGAAAAAACGGGAAGCAAGAAGAAGAAAAAACGGGAAGCAAAAGGTGCGAAGAAGAGGAAGCAAGAAGCACCATGAAGAAGAAGAAAAAGAACCGACAGCCATCAGGAACCATTCAATAACAATCAATGTCATCGATTATTGTCTGTAGGTGTTGCCAAAATAAAACCACTTATGGCCGATATTTAGCGTGCATTGCAAATTTTAATGCATTTCCGTGTGCCAAATCCAAATGCTATTAAAAGCAAGGTGTCAATGAAATATCATTTTCCTACAGTGACCTGAAAAAGTGCCTACTTTTGCACTAACTTTAGCACGCAAAATAGTCTATTCCTGCACCAGTGCAGGAAAGTAAATTCCAGTGCGAGAAAGTACTTTTCCGCACTCCACATTTGCAACCTAACAACACAAAATAGTAAGCATTTAATACGCAGGTTCCCTATTCTGCATTCTGTACATTACTGTAGGAAAAATTTAATGTGTAATACAAGCGCAAAGTATTGTTTCTGCACTCGAGAAACTTTTTTCTTTTGCCTTCGGCTTGTGAAAAAAACTTTCTCTCGATGCAGAAAAACACTACTTTGCACTCTAGTTACACAAATAACAATTGCAAGACCTTCCTTCCTTACTAGGTATTATGAATGTGGAATTGTAGATAAAGCAATATTTTGGATGGTATGTAATTATCTAGGGTAAAGTGAACACTTTTAAGGATATTTTATAATTACTAGTGGACGGCAGGCTCGCTTCGCTCGCCTGAACAGAGGGCTCCGCCTCTGGACCCTCAGGGGGACAAATCCACACAAAAACAGAAAGAGAAAAATTGATCTGTTTTTTAATTTTTGAACTCACCAATAAACTTTTGGAATCTCCACACAAAATGATTCAAACTTTAGTTGGCACCTTGACGAACTAGAAAGTTCATAGCTGCACCCAATAGAGCCTCTTCTATTTATTTCAACCAAAATGTGTCGATTCAGCAGATATTTTCCAGCCTTTTCTATGTCTTCTTTTCAAATATTACCTGGAGGAAAAATTTTAATCGATTTTAAGTAACATATAATTTGAAACATGAGAATAGTTATTTTTGTATTAAGAGCGTGAAGCGCGACTTTATTGCTCGAGCCAAAACATTTACTGCGCGACGCACAGCAGAGCGCAGTAATTTTGCAAGAGCAATAAAGAAGCTTCACGCATGAATTACATACAATATTTTCCCTACAACTGAAGTTTTGGATTCCAACACAATAAAAGCTTGCAGTTTGTAACATCACAGACCATGCGCGAATTTGGTTAGCGTTCGCCATTGTTGAGGTTATGTCAATTTCACAGATTCTGTGATCCACCAATGAGAAGACATCAAAATCAAAACAGAAGCGTAAAGGAAACAGCTGGCGAGTGTAAAGTACTTTACTGCTTGCGTAGCAGTAAATAAGTATTTTACAATTAGTTTTCAGTATGTAAAGAACTACTTTATGAGCAGTTGTAGGAAAAAAAAACATTAGAAATTGATGTTTTTTTCCTACAGTTACTTAACAAAGTGGCTATTTATGCACTCATTATAGAATGCAAAACAGCTGAATCCTGAACTATTTTACTTTGTCGCACTCCAGCTGACTTTGCCGCACTCCAACTGACTTTGCCACACCCATTTTACTTTGTTGCACTCCAGGTGTGCCAACTGCAGGAAAAATGTATTGTTTTACTCTTGCTGAAAGTATCTTTGCTGCAATCAAATAACTATTCTGCACTTGCCTGCAGCTTAATATGCATAATGAATTCTCACATGCAGCAAAGTGAATTGTTATTTGTGTAACTAGTGCGCAAAGTAACTCTTTGCTGCATGAGAGAAATGCATCACACACAAGCTTCAGCTCAGGTGAGTGCAGAATAATTTTTCCGAGTGCAGCAAAGATTCTTTCAGCACAAGTTACACATTAGCCTAAATTTTCCTGACAGTTGGCACACCCAGAGAGTGACAAAGTCAAATGAATGTGGCAGTCAGATGGAGTGCGGCAAAGTAAAATTGTGCAGGAATCAGTAATAATGCCAGTTTTGTGTACTATAATGAGTGCATAGACAGTTCAGTAGACTTTGTTGGGTAACTGTAGAAAATAGCTATTTGTGTAACTAGAGTGCAAAATAGCGTTTTTCTGCATCGAGAGAAACAGTTTTTTTCACGAGCCAAAGGCGAGTGAAAAAAGTTTCTCGAGTGCAGAAACAATACTTTGCACTCGTTTTACACATTAAATTTTTCCTACAGTAATGTATAAAGTAATTTAAAGAGAACAAAACAGGGCATACATAACCTGACAATTCCTCACATAACCTATTTTCGAATCACATCGATTTCAACAACAACAACTACAACAACTATTTCACAGCTGAAGCAGAGTAGCCAACCTATTTTTGAATGCAGAATAGAGAACCTGCGTATTACATGCTCACTATTTTGTGTTGTTAGGTTGCAAATTTGGAGTGCGGAAAAGTTCTTTCCCGCACTGGTATTTACTTTCCCGCACTGGTGCAGGAATAGACTATTTTGCGTGCTACAGTTAGTGCGAAAATAGGCACTTTCTCGAATCACTGTAGGAAAATATTTTTTCTACATTAATTACTGATCCAGAAACACCAGAAAATTCTCTGTAAACGTTTATTAATCATTTCCAATACAGCAAAATAATAAATTTCATCATTTTTATGATAGTTTTCAATATTTGCAAAAGATTGCAGTCTTCAACATTTTTAAATTCTATACTAATTATCATTATTCATATGTAGATGGTGATGTATTAGTTTAAATAAAGTCCCTTTTCAAATTAATTAATTATGTTTTTCAACAAAAAACATAAATTCTCTAAAAACAGTCAAAATCATTTTGACGATTTTTATTGATTGATCGCAAAATGGCAGACATTCTAGGCGCTAAATAATCAATTTCATCAATATACTTATCAATTGCTCATCTATATTCAATACATATATATGGTTGATGACACTGTGTTATAATCTTAATGATAACTATAGTCCTTTCTATCGATCTCTCAACGTTTCATCAATAATTTTTTATTGATTAATCACAAAATGGCGGCCATTTTATACGCGTTTCAGCACCAATATATTGATGGCATTGATAAGTTCCACCAATCCAGGTGGCACTGAGCATAGTGCAAAAACTGTCCAATAGAGAGAGCTATCCCAACTGTCAAACAAGGCGTAGGATAGAGCTACTGCAGCCGAGGCATGACATCCAATTGCTGAATTTTTTACCAAATTAAGGAATAAAATTGAAAAAATGAGAAAATATTAATTAATTTCAACAAAAATTGAATCAAACTATGAGAAAGTGCTTCAAATTCATATAGAAGAAGGTAAACGTCTCAGAAATACAGCTGGTGAAGTGAATTCAAGAATAAAATGGAATAAAATCAAAGAAAACTAACATAAAACTAATTAATTTCATCAAAAAATACACTTAAACTGTAAAAGGTCCTTCAAACTTGGGAGAAAGTCTCAGAAATACAGCTAGTGAAGTGAATTCAAAATAAAATCAAAGAAAAATGCCAAAAAACTAATTAATTTTATCAAAAACTACAATCAAACTGTGAAAAAGTGCTTCAAATTCATATAGGAGAAGACAAACGTCTCAGAAATACAGCTGGTAAAGTGAATACAAGAAGAAAATAGAAGGAAACTGAAAAAAAACTCATTAATTTCACTTTCTTTGTGGTAGCGAAGGTGATATTGTGGAAGATATCCATAATAATAAGACTTGAAGTTGTCACAGCCAAATTGAAAACCGTGAGAAAGTAGTTTCGGTTGTTACACCGTTGGCGTGACAACTTCAAGTCTTATTATTCAGTAATTATTTTAAAAAAAAATTAGACTCAAACTGTGAAAAAAAATTCTTCTAATTCAAGTAGAAAACGTAGAAGAAAGCTCAAGTCTCAGAAATACAGCTCAAGAAGTAAATTCCGAAGTCAAATTGAAGAAATTTGACACAAACTCAACAATTTTCAACAAATTAACAGCTCAGAAGAAGTTCAAGAAGCTACAGTCTGCTAGGGTGCTTGCACAGTGGAGCGCCCAATACTCGATGATAACCACCATCGCAAAATCAAACTCATGGTGAGGAATGGTGTATAACAGACGAGGCAGTGTGAATACCACCATTCCACAGCAAGTGTTTTATTTTGTGATGGTGATAATCATTTAGTATTGAATATTCCACTGTGAGAGGTCCCAAAAAGTCCAGAAAAAGTGTGAGAAGGTAGGGTGCTTGCACAGTGGAGCATACAAAATTCTATGTTAATCACCATGACAAAATAAAATACATGCTGTTGAATGGAGGTATTCACACTGCTTCAATATGTCATACACCATTCCATAGCATATGTTTGCTTTTGCGATGGTGATTATCATATCGAGTTTTGGATAATTCTACAAGTGCTACAAGAGACTATTAGTCACTAATATCTCCTCTTAAACCTCAGCTATATTCCATGTCCCAAAATTAGGAGGCTAAAAGAAATTGCAGTGTAGAAAAAAGAAAACAACTGACTTTTTGTTTTGAGGATGAAGCCCACATAGGTCTGAGACCTGTGCGTGGGTAATGAGTTGGATGATGGTGATTGATGAGTTGGACCTACAGTTTTAGGTGGGTTACGAACCACCCACAAGTTATTCTACAGCAGAGAACAGTGTCTTTTTTGCTGGCCAATCCAATCGGTCACCGTTACAAACAGGACCAACGAGAACGCAGCTTATCCCTATCTGATTCAACAGATACCTGCTACGGCTCGCGGCTATCACTTTCCTAAGTGACTTGACTGCGGTGACCAACCTTATATGACTGCTAGCCTTGTCAGTCTTGTAGACTAGGCAACACAGTGTTGTCAATTTGTGCATTGAGGTTGGTGATTCTCTACTATCAGCTGATGGCATCATCCCCTATCTGGCAACACCGCAACTTTCCAGAGCCGCCTAAATTTGATGGCTTGAACTAAAGTATTGTAATAATCACAAGACATATTAGACTTGTTGACTAGGCGTGTTGTCAATTTGTGCATTGAGGTTGGTGATTCACTACTATCAGCTGATGCCGTCGTTCCATATCTGGCAACACCGCAATCTTTCAGAGCCGCCCAATTTGATGGCTTGAACTATAGTATTTTAATAATCTCAGGTCCTATTACACTTGTAGACTAGGCATCACAGTGTCATCAATCATTGAGATTGATGATTCTCTACTATCAGCTGATGGCATTGTTCCCCCCCCCCAAATCTGGCAACACCGCAATTTTTTAGAGCCACCTAATTTGGTGGCATGAACTACAGCGACTTGTTGCAATGCATGCTGGGTAACAAAACACTGCTGAAAAGCAATTTATGTTTGAGTAGTGCTCAAGTTTGAAAGGCTACAAGAAGCTTGATCAAAGTTTTGCGGTGATAAGTTATACTTTAAATTGTGCAGAAAGATGTGAAGGATGTTTTTAAGAGGTATAAAACTTCAAAATAGATTTAAAAACAAACAAATTGTAGTAATGTGATACAATTGGTTCAATTAGAAAGGCGATTTACTGTCATTTCATTAGAATATAATATCTCAGACATATGACTGTTACAATATGTAATCTAAGCATACATACTGTAGCGAGAATAGAGAGGAAGAAGGAACAGTGATTCTCCATGTTATCTACTATGTAATATCTATGTTTACTCTTAAGCAATTTATTACTCTGCTTTTGACACTTTTATGGTGTTTACTTGGATCATTGTAGAATGTTCTAGTTGTTTGATTAGACATTAATGGAATCTTATCGAATATTGTGGAAAGTTCGAGTTTCCTTGATTGTTTATTTTAGAAATCGGTAGAAGTTGGTAGAGAAATCTAGAGATATCTCAATTATGAAAAATTACATAAATAGAGGTAGACTTTCGTAAATTAGTTCAGTTGTCTTTGAAATTCGTTGTGATAAACAAGTTGTGACAGTTCTATATATTGAGCCTATATAGTGATAATTCTTTCTCTGTGCCTATAGTGATAATTCTTTTTCCTGTTTAATTCATACCAGTGAGCTACTAAATAGTTTTTATAGTATTACAGACTAGTGCTACGTAAGTTAATTGTTCTTTTCCGACGTTTCTTTTTGAATATTATTGGACAGTTTATTGTACAGTTATTATTTAATATTAGATCGGCCTTTTAACTTTTAGTGATTGATTTTTGTACAGTTTATTGAAATCTCTTTATTAGTTGAACAATATCGATTTATCTGTTTTTAATTGCTTGTTTTTCTGTAAGGAATTACTGAACAGTGTGAGTTGTAGATTATTGGTGTTAATAAAGTGCAAGTGATAAATTTAAGTGTTGCCAGCGTTATTTTAGACATAGAACCTGTAACAATACAATATGTATGCAGTCTAAGCAGGAGGTGAAATTTATAAGCACTTTTTAGGGCTGTATATTAGCAATGACATGACAAATGTTGTCAGATGACAACATTTTCAATAAGATGGCAAATATTGCTCTGGTACCGCAGTTGGTTGGAACGCTTTTCTGAGATAAGATAAGGTTCTAGCTGGCTTAGTTTCCCACAGCCTTGGGTTCAAATCTCATTCAGCCTGGGATGTTTCTCATCATTCACCCATTAACCTCATTACCCACGCACAAGTCTTCAGACTCATGTGGGCATCACCAGCAATAAAAATTGTTGAGGATGTAGCTCAAATAGGTCTGAGTCCAGTGCGGGGGTAATAAAATGAATGGTGGTGATTGAAAAGTTCGATCTACAGTTTTAGGTAGTTCCAAACTACGGGGAAGGGAGTTTACAGCAAAGAACAGAGTGTTTTTACATAGCCAATACAATCGGTCACCCTTACAGAAAGGGCCCAGGAGTTTGTAGCTTATTTCTATCTGATTGAACAGATACCTGCTACAACTCATTGCTATCACATCCCTCATCTTCCAAGTCATCCATCATTGCTGGTTAGGTTAGATTCCTTTCACATCAAAATTAAGCCTCGCCTCAACTAATTAATATAGTAATTATGATAACTAGTGTATAAAATTGTATAAAAGTTGATCTGACTTGTCTTATACTCCTTAACTGGAGTCTCCAAGACGTAATCTACAAAAAAAGGTTGGGTCACAGTTTTATTTGTGTAGACCAGATCAGACAGATGAACCAGCAAGGATTGGAAGACATTTGCTGCATTATTACCAATATATGACCCTAAAGAGTGCTTAAAATCTAGCTCTTGGGCTCTTAAAATGCCTTTATAAATATTTTAAATTTCAAGAGTCCCTCGATTCAAGATTCTAGAGTCCCTCAAGTCAAGATTCAAGAGACCCTTGAGTTAAGAGTCCCTCAAGCCAAGATTCAAGAGTCCCTCGAGTCAAGATTCAAGAGTCCCTCGAGTCCAGATTCAAGAGTCCCTCGAGTCAAGATTCAAGAGTCCCTTGAGTCAAGATTCCCTCGAGACAAGATTCTAGAGTCCCTCGAGTCAAGATTCAAGAGTCCCTCTAGTCAAGATTCAAGAGTCCCTCAAGACAATATTCAAGAGTCCCTCGAGTCAAGATTCAAGAGACCCTCGAGTCAAGATTCAAGAGTCCCTCGAGTCAAGAGCCCCTTGAGACAAGATTCAAGAGTCCCTCGAGTCAAGATTCAAGAGTCCCTCGAGTCAAGATTCAAGAGTCCCTCAAGACAATATTCAAGAGTCCCTCGAGTCAAGATTCAAGACCCTCGAGTCAAGATTCAAGAGTCCCTCGAGTCAAGATTCAAGATTCCCTCGAGTCAAGATTCAAGAGTCCCTCGAGTCAAGATTCAAGAGTCCCTCGAGTCAAGATTCAAGAGTCCCTCGAGTCAAGATTCAGGAGCCCCTCGAGTCAAGATTCAAGAGTCCCTTGAGTCAAGAGACACTGGAGGAACGTTCATAAATACGGCCCTCAATGACTGTTTTTTTAAGACAGCTGGGACTGACAGGCTCAACATGTCCTCTGAAAAACAGAGGGTAAATGTGGCCATATGTCTGATATTATATTCAAATTAAATGGCAAAAAATCGTCTTTCAAATGAAGCCAATATTACATTGGTACATTTTTTATTTTTTAAACTTATTTCAATGTATTTTACCTGTAAAAAAAGCAGCCATTATCACGAAATTTCAAACTATGTCAATGAAAGGTGCATGTGATTTAAGGATAAAAAATGTTATGCTCCTTAATTCAAGTGATTCAAGGATCAAAAGACATTATACTGTTCCTTAATTCAGATGATTCAAGGATCAAAAAATGCTATCCTGCTCCTTAATTCAGGCCTTTCAAGGAGCAAAAAACATACTGTCCTCAATTCAGGAGATTTAAGGATCAAAAAGCATTATACTGCTCCTAAATTCAGATGATTTAAGGATCAAAAAATGCTATCTTATTCCTTAATTCAGGTGATTTAAGGATTAAAAAGTGCTATCCTGCTCCTTTTTTTAGACAAGGATACATAGTACTGAAGCAGCCGGCATAAACATGGATAATCCAAAAATGAAGCCGGTCAATTCAATAGCTAGCAACCCAATTGCCAAAGATAGTCCAATCAAAATCCTGCAACCATTTAAAAAGAAGGGCTTTTGCACAAAAAATTCAACACAAAACACAAAAATTTAGACAAGGAATTGAACTTTAATGCTTGCATTTATGAGCACTCCTTCAAAGTCTCTTGACTTCACATCAAGGTTAAAAAGGGTGTTTTTCAAAGATACAGAACATTAAAATTAATTTTAAAACCGATAAACAGCTCTTGGAATGAACACATAAATACTTTACATTTCAAGAGTTCCTTGAATCAAGAAACTTTGAAGGTATGCTTAAAAATACACAAAATTATTCAGCAGTGTTTTGTTCTCATCACAGGTTAAAAATTATCATCCATTTTAAATTATCAAGTATTTTTAAATCATCTCTACCTCAAAGGTAAACTATGGTGAGTGCAAATTTTGTAATTTTCAGGTTATGAGTGTTTCTAAGAAATTGAAATCGAACTTGTGACCATTAAGATAACAGCCACACGCCTCTAACCTAACCTAACCTACACCACATCAGTTTCTTACTTTTTTGTGGACGAAGCCCACATAGCCTGAGACCTGTGTGTGGGTAATGATTTGGGCATACACATTTTGTTGGGTTTTGTACCACCGGGAAGAGATTTTACAGTAGAGAACAAGAGTTTTTTTGCTGGCCAATCCAATTGGTCACCCTGACAAAGAGGTCCTAACAGTTTGTAGCTTACCTGACTAAACAGATACTTGCTATGGCTCATGGCTATCACTTCCCTGACAGTATTTGGTGAGTAGGACCTACATTTTTAGATGGGTTCCAAACCACCGGGAAGTGATTTTACAGCAGAAAAGTGTTTTTTGCTGACCAATTTATTCGGACACCCTTACAAAGAGGTCCTAAAAGTTCGTAGCTTATCTCTACCTCATTGAAGAAATACCTCTATGGCTCACGGCTATCACTTCCCTGATGGTGATTGATGAATAGAACCTACAGTTTTAGGTGACTTCCGAACCACCTGCAAGTGATTTTAAAGTAGAGAACTGAGTCTTTTTGCTGGCCAATCTAATCGGTCACCCTTACAAAGAGGTCCTAACAGTTTGTAGCTTATCTGACTAAACAGATACTTGCTACGGCTCACGGCTATCACTTCCCTAAATTTAAGTTAATTACAGCTTATTGATGTTATACATTTTTTTCACTTTTACTATAACAATGCCATGCTAAATTCCATCACTGAGGTCACTCTTAGTTGTTTTCAAGGGAGAGGAAACCATATTGGATCCAATACATACATTAACTCAATTATTGATTCATTTATTGATTCATTCAATTACTATTCATCAATCACCGGAAATGCACCAATAAATTATTTCAACAAAAAGGTCAATAGAACATTCAACACTCTTTATGAATGAATCAATTTTCATTGGAGCCCATGATTTATTCAATGAGTTTGTAAACAAAGTAGTAAAGTATTTATGAATGAAAATGGCTTAAAATTAGAAAGTCAAATTGAAAATCAACCTAGATTCTTTCTCCCTAATATTTCTCTATCAGCTTCTTGAATATTCAAGCTTTATCGCACAATACAAAGCAGCCATGATTTCAAAATTCAAAAATTAAAAATATTCAACTTCATGTACTGCAAACATGTTTCTATTTTTTGCAAAATCTGCTTTTTAAAATTTTCAAGTTTTCAAAATTTAAATTATAAATTAACTTCATGCATATTGATCTAATTTTTTGCAAAATGTTAATGTGCTTTTAAAAGTTTTCAAAATTTGGAAAAGTAAATATTCCATTCATATAAAAGAATGTTTCTAATTATTTTTGCAAAATATTTTATGTGCTTTTTATAATTTTCATTATTCTAAAAGGAAATATTCAGCTTTCTGCACAAACACTTTTCTGATTTTTTGCAAAACGTTTAAAGTGCTTTTTAAAATTATATGTACTTATCAACTAAATTCATTTTCAACTTTGTCAATATATTTTTACATCAATTTCTTTATGTTAATTCAAAACAAATAATAATTTCAGAACTCAAAAACAAAATATTCAACTTGATAAACAAATAATCTTCTTTCTTTTCCTGAAAATTTGTTTTGTGAATTTTTTATGTGCTATTAGTTCATTAATGTGTGTTTATCAAATAAATTACTTCAAATTTCACAATATTTTTGAGATCTATGAGTAGATCTACGTATTTCTTTACATTAATAGAACGCAACGACTAATATCAAAACTCTTTAATAACTTCAATAACTCCTTAACCAAGACGTAATTACAAAAAATTAAAATATTTAAAATATTTTTAAATTTTGTTGTGCATTTTCATGTGCTATTTATTTATTAACGTGTGTTTAAAATATTTTTTGCACTTCAACTTACTCAATATTTTTTCTACTTTGAAAATTATCGTCTTCCTCATAGTCAAATGGTAGGGATGCGGTAACTACTTCATCCTGGTAAAAGAAATTTTGAAAAAAGTAAGAAATCAAATCAAATTTTGAATTTTTACTAAAATTTTATTGAAATAATTTAACAAATTACTAATAAAACACACACAATGATAAGCTAAACAGTTACAGTTAAGAAAATGATAACTATTCAAACAAAAATTTGTAATATATTTTTTTATTTGAAGTTATCAAATTATGGCATTGTACACTATAGCATACTATTGATAATACCGGAACTGTATTCTATACAACCTTTATAGTTGATAAAATGACAAATACATTATTTTTTCAATAAGAATTTATAATTTTATTATATTTGAAGAATAAAAACTAGTAGCTCCATTCACTTTAACATCTCTGCACACAGTGTATTTAGCAGTGTTTTGCTCCCACCTCAAACAAAACAATCGAATGCAATTATCAATACTTTACAACCCGATAATCGATATTTTACAACTATCAATATCTGTAACTGACCCTGACCTAACCTTCAAATCAATGGTAATAATAATAAATATTGTATGGCTTTTATTGGAGTGGAGACCCTTACACAGTGTATTTAGCAGTATTTTGCTCCCACCTCTCTCGGTGTTGACCACAACAATTGAATGCAATTATCGATACTTTACAACTCGATTCTCGATATTTTACAACTGACAATACTTGACCTGAACCTAACCTTTATGTCTATGATAATAATAACAATAACAAGTGTATAACTTTTATTGGTGGGGAGATCCTTATGGGTAGTTCCACCTCGCCGTTTGAGCCATATTATGGAGGGAACAAAGTAGACCTACAATTTTAGGTGGGTTCCCAACCATTGTGATAATCTTTATAAATATTGATTATTGCAATAAATTGTTTTGTTGGACTGAATCATAAAACTGCAGCCTGAATCACAATCGAGCAACAATAATATTAATAACACCAAGTATATTACTCAAATGAAATCTTTCAACCACAACTAGCTGGTAGGCCTAGACCCATTTAATACCTTCAACAACTGGCAAACAAACATAGTGCATTGAACCAAGAAAAAATCTAGTTTGAAATAAAAATTTTACACTGGTTGAAACCAGTGCAAGTACAACAATAAAAACTAGATCAACATCAGCTGCAATACTATTATGCAATTTCAAAAAAATAAATAAATAAAAATGGCGCCAACAGCAATGGCGCACTCTGTTGGCAGTAAACGGATGACCTGTTCATTCTCCAATGTTGTAAACATTATCCAATTCCATGTAAATGGAACTACATTGATAACGGTCATCATAAATTCGAATTTTATAGGTTAGGTTTTGTACAATTAATTATGCCTATCTCTGCTTCAGCTATCTGGTACAAAGAAACGTGCCAAAACGATTCCAAAATGTTGTACAAGACCAAAAATAAATTGGGGGTTATCGCTTTTTTTGAGGTTATGTTAGGTTATCTAATGTAATTATGATTAGTATGTTAAGTGTACGCAATGTGATCAATGTTTGTTATTTAGTGATACCCAATTTAATGGCATGATCTGTAGTGCAATACTCATGAACTATGAATGTTTGGATGTCAAATAATCAAAAAGTAAGATAAGATGATATTACAACAAAGAAGGAGAAGTGCAAAACTCATGATTCTATAAAACTTATGTGTGCATATCATACAACTGAATGTTCATCACAAAATAATAATGATAAGAGTCACTCATTCACAAAGGCCATGATTTATCACTAAAGTATTTTTATAAACTGACCCACAACTTAGAACATGCATTTTTATTCTAACAATTAAAATAATAATTATTCAATTCAATTTTTATTTCCAAAGTATAGAACAGGTATATCATAGTACAATACAACATAAAGATGTCATTGTCAGATGGAAGCTTGCATAACTTTTATCTACAGCTATGCTATTAGAAAGCAGATGTAAGAAGTTAGAAAGGGAAGTAAATACAGCTTACTTTATTTCATGGATTACCAAAGTAGGGTCATAATGAAGCTATTTCAACAATACTGTCCCATTCAGGACTAATAAATATTTAGTTGATAGAGCGTTTTATAGTGTACAAGAGTTCGTTTCAAATCAAAATTAAGTCTCACCTCAACTAATTGATATAGTAATTATGGTAACTAATGTATAAGATTGTATGATAATCGTTGATCTGAATTGTCTTATACTCCTTAACTGGAGTCTCCAAAACGTAATCTACAAAAAAGGAGTCTAGAAACAAGTCAGAACCCAGGATTTCTTCAAAACGAATGTTATATACAATAGTCATACATCAGCTGATAAAACATTTCGAATTCAAACTGGATTTCAATTCAGAAACTAATAACAACAAAGACACTTTCTAGGTTATGTTAGTGTGGGTAAGTTACATTTTTTTGTAGATTACATCTTGGAGACTCCAATTAAGGAGAATAAGACAAGTCAGATCAACAATTATACAATATTATACACTAGTTACCATAATGACTATATCAATTAGTTGGGGTCAGGCTTAATTTTGGTGTGAAAGGAACTCTTGTACACTATAAAAAGCTAAACTAAATATTTCTTCAATTGTTTTTTAAATATTTCTATATTTTCAAGACTCTTCAAAAACTGCGGTAGCTTGTTGTAGAATTTCCTACCAATATAACTAGGTTTTTGTTTGAATAAGCTACTATTGTGACTCACCAAGTGAGAATCTCCTCGGCTTCTTGTAATAATCATGTATGTCAAGATAGGAATTGGTAAGATTATCTGATGCATTGGTAAGAATCAAACATAATTTAGGGTCATTTGCACTACAACCCCACATTTAAAAAAAAGTGTCATTGTACAGTAGATTCCTAACTTAACCTAACCTAACTGGGTCTTAGATTAGGTTAGGTAGGAACCTACTGTTCAATGACACTTTTTTTTTAAATGCAGGGTTACTGTGCAAAAGACACAAAAACCAACACTTTTCCAAAATTCCAATTTTTATAAGCTCCATGGTTCCACCAAACGTTTCTCCCAAAATTCCGCCCCCCAAAAAATTGAGTAAATTTTTTTTTTAATATTTAAAAACAACTATTTTTATATAAATTTCTTGAAATTTTTCAGAATCACTAACCTAACCTAATCTTAAGACCCAGTTAGGTTACTTTAGATTGGGTTAGGTTAGGTTAGGAATCTACTGTTCAATGACACCTTTTTTTTAAATGCGGTGTTATAGTTCAAAAGACCCCATAATTTATTGGTATTGGTTTTAAAATATTGTATGCAAAGATTGTATTTCGCCTTAGATAAAACAACTTGTGAGATGTTTAGAGCGCACTTGTTTCACTTGTGGCTTGAAAGCACAGTCATAACACAATCGTTGCAACGATTCTGTCATTATTCACAATGATAGTAGATGGTAAGCTAATGAATAATAAGACAAAGTTGTCACAACTGCATTAATTTATTGAAAATAGTGATTTTATTAAAATAGTTATTTTAATAAATGTGGTTGAGACAACTTCGACCTATTATTCATTATGAATATTTTCCACAATATCACCTTTAACACTACAAAGAAAGACGATAAGCTACTGTATAATATCCACAATCAGCCAATATAGATGACGATGCTATTATTTTATTAAAGCGGTCTATTTTAGGAGAGCAGCAGGAGATCACATCATATTATTAGTTTAAATTGCATTGCAGCACCTAAAGCATGTTTATAGCTGAAGACAAAGAAGAAGTAGTGGAAGAAGAAGGAGAAGAAGAAGAACAAGAACAAGAAGAAGAACAAGAACAAGAAGAAGAACAAGAACAAGAAGAAGAAGAAGAAGTTGACATAGTGGAAGAACATCAAGAAGAAAAAAAAGAATAATAAAAGAAATGGGGCGTTGATTGGTTGATAGAAGCTTCCTTCTTATCACTACAGTATTAAGAGTGAAGGCCACAAAAGAAGAAGAAAAAAGAAGGAGAAGAAGCAGAATGAAAAGAATTAGAATAAGAGGCAGAAGGAAATACTCAAGTCTTCTGCTGTGAAATCACTTGCGGGTGGTTTGAAACCCACCTAAAACTGTATGTCCAAACCTCATTAATCACCATCATCCAACTCATTACCCACGCACAGATAATCTCAGACCTAACCTAACCTGACGGATTGGATTTGCTAGCAAAAAAGACTCTGTTCTCTGCTGTCAAATCACTTGCAGGTGGTTCGGAACCCAGCTAAAACTGTAGGTCCAAACCCCATCAATCATCAAACTCATTCCCCATGCATAGATGATCTTAGACCTAACCTAACCTAACCTGACAGATTTGATTGGCCAGCAAATCAGTCTAAAATCGCTTCCCCATGGTTCGGAACCCACTTAAAATTGGAGTCCAACTCATCAATGATCAAACTCATTTCCCACACACTGATCTCAGACCTAACCTAACCTAACCTGACTGACTGGTTTTGCCAGCAAAAAAGACTCTGTTCTGTCAAATCACTTGCTGGTGGTTTGGAACACCTGAAACTGTAGGTCCAAACCCCATCAATCATCAAACTCATTCCCCATGCACAGATGAGCTCAGACCTAACCTAACCTAACCTGAACGACTGGTTTTGCCAGCAAAAAAGAGACAGTTCTCTGCTGTAAAATCACTTGCGGATGGTTCAAAACCCACCTAAAACTGTAGGTCCAACCCATCAATCACTAACTCATTACCTATGCACAGATAATCTCAGACCTAGCCTAACCTGACCGATTGGATTGGCCAGCAAAAAAGGGACAGTTCTCTGCTGTAATAGTTATTTATGTATTAAAAGTGTGAAGCATGACTTTATTGCTTGAGCCAAAACATTTACTGCACAACACATAGCAGAGCGCAGTAATTTTGTGAGAGCAATAAAGAAGCTTCATGCACAAATTACATACAATATTTTTCCTACAACTGCAGTTCTGGATTCCAACACAATAAAAGCTTGTAGTTTGTAACATCACAGAATATGAGCGGACTTGGTTATCATGTGCTATTGTTGAGGTTATGAGAATTTCACCTAATGGGTGATTGAATTTCACATATGGGGATTCCGTGATCCACCAATGAGAAGACATCAGAATCAAAACAGAAGCATAAAGAAAACAGCTGGCAAGTGTAATAGTTATTTATGTATTAAGAGCATGAAGCGCGACTTTATCGCTTGAGCCAAAACATTTACTGTGCGACGCACAGCAGAGTGCAGTAATTTTGTGAGAGCGATAAAGAAGCTTCACGCGCAAAATACATACAATATTTTTCCTACAACTGCAGTTCTGGATTTCAACACAATAAAAGTTTGAAGTTTGTAACATCACAGACCGTGCGCAGATTTGGTTAGTGTTTGACTTTTTTGAGGTTATGTGAATTTTACAGATTCCATGATCCACCAATGAGAAGACATCAAATTCAAAACAGAAGCGTAAAGAAAACAGCTGGCGAGCGTAAAGTACTTCACCGCTTGTGGAGCAGTAAAGAGGTATTTTACAATTAGTTTTCAGTATGTAAATAACTACTTTATGAGCAGCTGTAGGAAAAGTACTTTACCACTTGCAGAGCAGTAAAGAGGTATTTTACAATTAGTTTTCAGTACATAAAGAACTACTTTACGAGCAGTTGCAGGAAAAATCACTTTTGGATTGCTCGAGATCCACCTAAAACTGTAGTCCAACTCATCAATCACCATCATCCAACTCATTAACCATGCACAGACGATCTCAGACCTAACCTGACCCATTGGGTTGGCCAGAAAAAAAGACTGTTCTCTGCTGTTAAATCACTTGCAGGTGGTTTGGAACCCACCTAAAACTGTAGTCCAACTCATCAATCACTAACTCATTACCCACACTCAGGGGTATCATACCTGTGGGTTTCATCCTTCAAAAAAACAAAATGGAAACCTAGGAAGAAGGAAAAAAAATGATGAAATAGAAGCAGAAATAGAAGAAGAAGAAGAAGAAGAAGAAGAAGAAGAAGAAGAAGAAGAAGAAGAAAAAGAACTAGGAGAATAAAAAGAAAGAAGTACGGCGTTGATTGGTTGATAGTCCAAGATGGTGTCAAAGACATGACAATAATATCAGAGTTGTTCACTCAGCTATTATTTGCAGGTCTGTGCGACTGATAACAACAATAATAATAGAGATGGGCACTCTATCATTCTACTGCCGTCCTTCTAAGCTCATGATTGCGCGCTCTCTAGCGGTCTACCGTTCCTATTACGAGGCACTCTATGCAGCTACTACGTCTACAACTCCTCAAACGGCTGGGATGGCAATTGAGTACACCATCATTATTCAATTGAACTGAACACCGCTCTACGACGCAACTGAGATACTGTTGGGCCCAATTCTATATCCATTATCACTAGATTTAGTTCTATTTTTATAACACTACTGACCGGAAGGGTCGTTTCGCACGCCCAGGGGAGATAAATTCATACAAAACTAGTTTTCATTAAAATATCAATTTTTTATTTGTCAGGTAGTTGATATCTACAATGAATTTGCCACTGGGATGAAGCCTAGATAGGTTTGAGACCTGTGCGTGGTAATGAGTTGGATGATTGATGAGTAGTTGGACCTACAGTTTTTAGGTGGGTTCCGAACCATCCGCAAGTGATTTTACAGTAGAAAACAGACCTTTTCTGGCCAATCCGATAGGACTGAACAGATAACTGGAGCATGAAGCCCACATAAGTCTGAAACCTGTGCGTGGGTAATGAGTTTGATGATTGACGAGTTGGACCTACAGTTTTAGGTGGGTTCCGAACCATTTCCAAGTGATTTTAAAGTAGAAAACAGTCTTCTAACAAACAAACCACCATCACCGATCTGGGATGCCTTGAAGATGAGATTCAATACTTCGAAAACGTTTGGCCGAATGTGAGTACCTTTATTATATATTCACAATTTTATAAAAACTGACTGCAAGTCGTTAAATTTACAACAAAACGTTAAGAAAACAGTCCTTTTTCTGGCCAATCCAATCGGTCACCCTTACAAAGAAGGCCCAGGAGTTCGTAGCTTATCTTTGACTTATCTCTGACTCAACAGATAACTTAAGGATGAAGCCCACATAAGTCTGAAACCTGTGCGTGGTAATGAGTTTGATGATTGATGAGCTGGACCTACAGGTTTATGTGTATTCCGAACCACTGGGAAGTGATTTTACAGCAGAAAAGTCTAGTTTCTGGCCCATCTAATCGGTCACCCTACAAAGAGGGCTCAGGAGTTCGTAGCTTATTCCTATCTGATTGAGCAGATTGGAGTTGGTTGAATAGAGTTTCAACTGTATTTAGACGAAAACCCCTAGCATTTTTTTACACATTACCAAATAGTAATATTTTATTTTAGGTGTGTTCCTAACCCAAGTACCAAGTGAGAACATCAAGTGGGAAGAAGAATAACAGCAACTATGTTAAGGAGAACATGGTGGACTTGCTATTCTAGGTGAGTTCCTAAACACAGAAAATATTCCATATTCAGTGGTTATGGAGAACATGATTGACTTACTATTTTAGGTGGGATCCGAATCACTAAAAAATATTCTAAATTCAAGGGTGATCCATGTTATAGAGCACATTGTATGCTTACTATTTTAGGTGAGTTCCTGAACACTGGAACATATCCCAAATTCAAGGGTGAGCCATGTTATGGAGCACATGGTGAACTTGTTATTTTAGGTGGGATCCGAACGACTGAAACATCAACCGAAACTTCAAACGACTTCAAGTAACAAATAGAATAGTGATTCAAAACCACTAGAAAATATATTCCATATTCAGTGGTCATGTAGAACATGGTTGACTTACTATTTTTTTAGGTGGCTTCCAAACCACTGCAGCATTTCAAACGACCTGTAGAAAACACAATACTGACAAACAAAACCAGCAACTTTTATTCCTGACCCTAGGCATAGAATTTCGCATTACAACAACATTAGCATACGACAGCCAGCAGACCTGATATTATTCAAATGATCTGTGTGTGCTAACTACCATTTAAGTTAGGCTTATTCAAAACACGACCGGCATTCATTCGCCGTTTACTTAGCAAAACCCACGTTCAAATAATGACCTCTCACTTTTATAGAGATAGATGACTTCCTTTCAACACAAGTATACCCCTTTATCTTACTATCGACTATATTCTTCTTTTGCTTCATCTACTTCTTTTTCCTCCTCCTTCTCCTCCTCCTCCTCCTCCTCCTCCTCCTCATCTTCTTCCACTACTACTTTTTCATCATCTCCTCCTCATCATCATCATCATCATCATCATCATCATCAAGAATGTCAAGAATCTTTGTCCAAATTCGCCATTTAATGTAATTGCAACACTTAGATTGTCATCACCCCATAGTTAATATCATACAAATGAGACCATTTTATATAAATCTTTGCACTTCTTGAAAATAGTATTTTCTGAGTTCACTACTGTATATATCTATGTGATGTTGATAATTTTGATTTTAACCATTCATATGCAAATTTGTAAATTTTCATGGAGAGAGAAATATAATCTAATCTCATTTAATCATCCTTCTCCTACATCTCCAACTTCTACTTCTTCTTATTCTTCCTCTTCCTTCTACAGTATAAGTAGGAATCATAATTTAAATCGAAATACAGTGTCAGTTTTGATATTAGATAGGCTGGTGAAGATTCTCCTTAGAAGCGAAATGCATGTCTCCAGTACAAGTAAGAATCATAATTTAAATCGAAATACAGTGTCAGTTTTGATATTAGATAGGCTGGTGAAGATTCTCCTTAGAAGCGAAATGCATGTCTCCAGTACAAGTAAGAATCATAATTTAAATCGAAATACAGTGTCAGTTTTGATATTAGATAAGCTGATGAAGCTTCTCCTTAGAAGTGAAATGCATCCCTCTAGTATAAGAGTGAAATTCCTAATTTAAATCGAAATTCAGTGTCAGTTTTGATATTAGATAGGCTGATGAAGCTTCTCCTTAGAAGTGAAATGCATCCCACTAGTATAAGAGTGAAATTCCTAATTTAAATCGAAATTCAGTGTCAGTTTTGATATTAGATAGGCTGATGAAGCTTCTCCTTAGAAGCAAAATGCATCCCTCCAGTATAAGTAAGAATCATAATTTAAATCGAAATACAGTCAGTTTTGATATTAGATAGGCTGATGAAACTTTTCCTTTGAAGCGAAATGCACCCCTCCACTAAAAGTAAGAATCGTGATGTAAATAGAAATCTAGTAGGCCTATCAGTTTTGATATATTAGAAACTATGTTTTTCCCGAATATCACTTCCCTCCAACATATATGATGTACTAAAATGGGGGAATCGATATCAAAATTAAGGGGAGAATGTGTACGTTCTATTGGTTCTACAATAATTTTTAACCACCCAATAATTCCTTCAAATAAATAAAAATGATCGTCAATGTCAAAACGACGACGGTTTCGTGTATTATTATCATATTTATTGGACTCTACACACTTCAGTAGCTTGTTGTAGAGTTTCCTACCAATATAACTAGCTTTTTGTTTGAATAACCTACTATTGTGACTCACCAAGTGATAATCTCCTCGACTTCTTGTATTATAATCGTGTACGTCAAGATTTTGGTTAGTATCACTCTTTTTTACATATATAAAGTAGCTTCATACACATATAAGCAGGGTACAGTTAGGAGACCAAGTCTGTTGAACAACGGCCTACATGAATCTAATATATTTACTATTTCCATACACCTAACCGCTATCTTTTGGATCTTTAACACCCTATCAAGATTTTGTTTAATATCACTCTTTTTTACATAAAAAGTAGCTTCATACACATATAAGCAGGGTACAGTTAGGAAATCAAGTCTCTTGAACAACGGCCTACATGAATCTGATCTATTTGGTCTTTCCATACACCTAACCGCTTTCTTTTGGATCTTAAACACCCTATCAAGATTTTGTTTAATATAACTCTTTTTTACATAAAAAGTAGCTTCATACACATATAAGCAGGGTACAGTTAGGAGATCAAGTCTCTTGAACAACGGCCTACATGAATCTGATCTATCTAGTCTTTCCATACACCTAACCGCTTTCTTTTGGATCTTAAACACCCTATCAAGATTTTGTTTAATATCACTCTTTTTTACATAAAAAGTAGCTTCATACACATATAAGCAGGGTACAGTTGGGAGATCAAGTCTCTTGAACAACGGCCTACATGAATCTGATCTATTTAGTCTTTCCATACACCTAACTGCTTTCTTTTGGATCTTAAACACCCTATCAAGATTTTGTTTAATATCACTCTTTTTTACATAAAAAGTATCTTCATACACATATAAGCAGGGTACAGTTAGGAGATCAAGTCTCTTGAACAACGGCCTACATGAATCTGATCTATTTGGTCTTTCCATACACCTAACCGCTTTCTTTTGGATCTTAAACACCCTATCAAGATTTTGTTTAATATAACTCTTTTTTACATAAAAAGTAGCTTCATACACATATAAGCAGGGTACAGTTAGGAGATCAAGTCTCTTGAACAACGGCCTACATGAATCTGATCTATCTAGTCTTTCCATACACCTAACCGCTTTCTTTTGGATCTTAAACACCCTATCAAGATTTTGTTTAATATCACTCTTTTTTACATAAAAAGTAGCTTCATACACATATAAGCAGGGTACAGTTGGGAGATCAAGTCTCTTGAACAACGGCCTACATGAATCTGATCTATTTAGTCTTTCCATACACCTAACTGCTTTCTTTTGGATCTTAAACACCCTATCAAGATTTTGTTTAATATCACTCTTTTTTACATAAAAAGTATCTTCATACACATATAAGCAGGGTACAGTTAGGAGATCAAGTCTCTTGAACAACGGCCTACATGAATCTGATCTATTTAGTCTTTCCATACACCTAACCGCTTTCTTTTGGATCTTAAACACCCTATCAGGATTTTGGTTAATATCACTCTTTTTTACATAAAAATAGTTTCATACACATATAAGCAGGGTACAGTTGGGAGACCAATGGAAATATTTAGAATAGAAGCATTTCACGAATCCCTCGAGTCAAGAGACATGTAAGAAATATGGACATAAAAGTATATAAGCTGTAAATTTTTCCCGAACTCATCCGGTAATAAAATTGATATGGGGGAAATTTGTGTACCAAATGTACCTGATGGAGTGTACTCACCCTAGCCGTTAGAATGACGATAGTAATGGTGAGGTGTGCGAGCAGTGTGAGGAAACGGCTGGGAATTAGAGCGTCGGCGCACAACACTGACATAGACATTACACCTGGTCCACTAACGCCAAAAACTGTATGAAACAAAACCAGATTCAACCCGATTAGGCAAGACATGTATAACACCACGATAATTTACAACACCACAAACCCCAACATGTTGAGACATCTTTTTTTATTGTAGATTACGTTTTGGAGACTCCAGTTAAGGAGTATAAGACAAGTCAGATCAACAATTAAACAATCTTATACACTAGTTACCATAATTACTATATCAATTAGTTGAGGTGAGGCCTGATTTTGATGTGAAAGGAACTCTTGTACACTATAAAAAGATAACTAAATATTTTTTCAATCGTTTTTTAAATATTTCTATATTTTGAAGACTCTTTAAAAACTGCGGTAGCTTGTTGTAGAGTTTCCTACCAATAAAACTAGGGTTTTGTTTGAATAAGCTACTATTGTGACTCATCAAGTGATAATCTCCTCGGCTTCTTGTATTACAATTTTTTACGTCAAGATTTTGGTTAATATCATTCGTTTTTACATATAAAGTAGCTTCATACACAGATAAGCAGGGCACAGATAGGAGACCAAGTCTCTTCAACAACGGCCTACATGAATCTAATCTATTTACTCTTTCCATACACCTAACCGCTTTCTTTTGGATCTTAAACACCCTATCATAGTTTTGTTTTGATTAATTACCATACTAATTACCAATTACCCATACTGCGATAGCATACATAATATGTGACAGTAAGAGCCCATGGTAAGCTGTAAATAGTAACTTTTTTGTCATTCAATCTAGCGAGCTGTCACAGGACAAATACCCCAGATGAAATTTTACAACATATTTTCTTAATGTATGGAGCCCAGGTCAATCGTCTATCCAACAAAACTCCTATAAATGCAATGTTTTCTTCCTCGTCTAGTTGATTATCATTTACAAACACGTTCATAGCCCTATCTTCATTTATATTATGTTTGTTTTTGAATTGAAGGTATTGGCATTTTTTACTATTTATTGTTAATTTCAACTGATTTAAGAATTGACAATGGACTGCACACCTATATGGGCATTAATATCAGACACATCATGGGCGATATGGGAGGATAAAACAGTAGGTATTATGGAAACGAAAATGAAATGAACTGAAGAATAAAGGCTAGGTCAAACTGAAAACAAATTTAAAAAAACATATGAAACAAACACAATTAGTATAGGAAAGTCAGAATTAAAATGACATGAATAAACTAAAAATCAACAGAAACACAAGGCGGAATATAAGGAGTAAAGTGAAAAAGAGAAGGGGGTATGGGTAGGGATAGTCAGTGCAGGGATAGGGTGATAATTGACAGGTTTACCATAATAATGTGTTAGGACAGGAATAATTCATGGCTTATCATTCAAAACGATGTTTAGTTAAAGAGTAGGTAAATAGAATCTGATTTGTTCGTTCATAAAATTGGTCAATAATGAACGTTCATCATCATTAAACACGAATATCCATTAAAACAGTAGGTACAAGGGTAGACACCGACAATATTAAGCTCTTTCAAACTTAAATATAAAAATCGTCAATTATTGGTAACAGCAATTAAAATGGAATAACAATTTTGTTACAAGAATAAATAATGTTTTAAATACGAACAATGTAAACATGAAGCTCTTAAAAAATCCTAAATTTGACATCGAAACCATAAACATAACCTAACGCAGAATAAAAACATATTCGAACAAAAACATTGTGAACCAAAGCAAGTTAAATTGAATATTTCACATAGAAACTGTGAAAAACTAAAAGATTTATTACATATTCAATAGAAAAATATAATTTTGTGAGACAAATACAAAGAAACATTCGTTTGTTGTGAGAAAACTACATCGTAATTCAGTTTCAAACATAAAAGACGTTGCAAGAAATAATTACCGTAAAATATATTTGTAGAGTGTGGAAATAATTGTGAAACAGATAATTTTGAGTAAATGATATCTTGACGATAGTTTTAAGGTGGAATATTAACTCTTTTGTCACTAACTAAAAATTGGGTTATCGATTTTATACGTTAAATTTCAGGGGACCGTAACATAACCACAAAACTGACGGTTGATTGAAGTTGTTTAGTTCAGAAAACATATGCTAGAGTGCAACACAGGACGGCCATTGCCATTACTCAAAACGACCGCTCAATTCAAATCTAACGAAACGGCTCGTTTCATCTAGTTCTTTTAGGACAGGGGTTCTCAAACTGTGGTACGCGTACCCCTTGGGGGTACTCGAAAATTTTCAGGGGGTACGCGGGGCAGATTAATGAAAAATTAAACCATTGTTTCCCGTTTCGCAATCACGCAAGGTTATTATTTAATAATGAACTCTAATAAATTTAATACTTTGTGGTCGAGTTAACTTACTAGGAACCAACAAGTGCAATAGGTTTGTATAACTATTTCGTAGAAGTTCCGAGACAAGGTTAATGTTGGGGACGATTATTTTAAGGTTTTACCTTGAGCCTAGCATTTAGGAACTATGTTAAGAAGCAAGCTCATCCTTCCCATTAATTTTTTGTAATGAGCTTCAAATATGTTTCCAAATGTATTGTGTTTTTGATGTAAAAAGGCTTTTTAATTTAACCGGCACCCCCCCCCCCCCACCAACATCTCTTCGTGGTAACAAGGGGGTATGCTAAATTTTAATATTCCATTAAGGGGTACAGTCCTTGAAAAAGATTGAGAACCCCTGCTTTAGGATATTTTCAATCAATTCGGCTTCGTTATACGAAAATCTGAAATATAATTACACTCAATACACATTTTCTAATTTATTACCCTGATCTACTGTAGTTATCGCAAGAAATAGTGAATTTGAAGTTAAAATTACCAAATAACTACATTAGTAAACGGATTTAAAGTTCTAAACTTTGGAATTTTGAAAATTATAATTGTTTTCGAACATTACATTACTGAAATGTATGATTCAACGGTTGAATACAAAAAATTCATAGGTTCATTTTATAGACTCTTGTCAAAATTCCCCTATAAAAATCAATTTATTAACGATAAAAATGTAAAAAATTATTAGTATAACCCAGAATTTGTATGCTTCAGTATTGAAAATTGGTGAATAAAGTAATAGGCCTAGTTGTGAACGATAGCCTGTTGTATCTTTGCTATTATTAAATTAATAAACGAAATAGAAAATTAGTTACAAACAAGCAAAATATTTAAAATGAATATTCGAGAAAATAACGTCTGTGATGTTTTCCATGACGAAAAACTTATGAACAATATAATATCAAAACTGACACTGTATTTCTATTTCAATTATTATGATTTTTACTCAAGTGATGTTTTCCCAATGATGAGTATAAAACAAAAATTAAATAGAATTAAAGATGAGTTAGTAATACGAAGAAGATGAAGAAAAAGGAGATGGTGGAGGAGGAGTAGTAGGTGAATGATGAGAAAGAGGGTGGATGAAGAGGGCAAGAAAATAGAGAAAAAGAACGAGAAAAAGATGGAGACCAGGGATAAGAAAATAGAGATTATTAAATTAAATTTCTAGATGTGTTATTACACATTCTAGAAATCCAGATTCAATTGAATCAAACAACCTAAGAGGAAATAGATAATAAAACATTCCAAAAAAAACCTATAAATTCGCGAAAAAACTGAGCCTATAAATCCCAAGTTCGATATTCGATCATTATTAGTATCGATAGGTCGACATCTGACCTCGATCATTATCAACAACGATAGGTCGGCATCTGACCTCGATCAATATCGATAAGTCGAACTCGATCTCCAACTGTCTTGATTAGGAGGGAATTTCTTGAGCGTGAAGGGAAATTTCCATTTACAACACCTAGGGCAACATACCTGATCAGCTGTGAAATTCTTGTTGTAAACATACCAGGAAAGAATGTAGAGAGTTGTTCATTATACATCGGATTCGAAATTAAAGTGACCGTCAAAGTTTCGACTTCAAAATTCTCAGTTTTAGTTTAAAAGTGCGGAGTTTCTATCAAATTGTAAGTAGATTTATTTAAATTTAAATAAAAATTTAAAACAGAAAACATGAATCTATGTCATGCCGGCTGGATAGGTAAAAATTACAATTAGTTTTACAAGTTATGTGCAAGTAATAGCCGTGAGCCGTAGCAGGTATCTGTTCAATCAGATTAGATAAGCAACGCTCTCCTGGGACCCTGTTTGTAAGGGTGACCGATTGGATTGGCCAGCAAAAAATACTCCTTTCTCTGCTGTAAAATCACTTGCAGGTGGTTCGGAACCCACCTAAATTTGTAGGTCTACAATGTTCTCTATAACATATGGCTCGAGCGGCGAGGTGGAACTACCCGTAAGGGTATCCCCACCAATAAAAGCCATACGTATTAACCTTTTTAGTTACAAGTTACAAATAATTAGTAAATAGATACAAGTAACTAGAGAACTAAAAGAGACGAGCACACGTAATTCAGATCCCGTTAATTATAGAAAAGAGAAAGTTTCCCACAATAGCTTTCTGTCTTGCCCGAGGTATTTATAATCTATGCACAAAATATATTTATATATTACATATATTATTATAAACTATGTAAGTGAACTTAATTGACTATTTTAATAATAAGTGTATGGCTTTTATTGGTGGGGAGACTCTTATAGGTAGTTCCACCGCGCCGATTGAGCCATGTTATAGGTGACATAGTGGACCTACAACTTTAGGTGGGATCCGAACCACCCGCAAGTGATAATAATGCTAAATTTTCAAGATTAATTACAAAATATTTAATTTACTATCAGGTTGCCCGATTAAATTGAATGTGGATTTCTAGAATGTGAAAGTTTCCATGTGTAATAATTTAGTTAAGAGAAAGTTATTTCCAACAACTTACTGTTTTGTCTGAGGTATTAAAAAATATATTTATGCATTAATTATAAACTTGGAAAATGAATTCTACTTATAATATTTTCAAATTAATTACAAAATATTAGAATCTGGTAGCTTGCCAGAATAAGTTTTAGAATTGCACTGTATTCATTTTAGAGTACTTGACTAAATAAATTATCAACTAATACCTTTATTCGACATACTGTTTAAATATCAAATTCTTAGTTTAAATACTAAATTCTAAGTTTTAGAATCGTACAAAATTAATTTTAGGTTTTTATTTAGTTTATTGTGTATTATATAATTGACAGTAGAATTTTAATTATGAAAAAAAGATTTATCATCAATTATTTCACGATTGAGAAGAGAAAGCTCATTGATAGTTTCATTAAATACCAAACTCCAAGTTTTAGGATTGCACTGTATTAATTTGTATCTATTTGGTTTATTAATAGACTTTATAACTGAAAATATTAATTTATTATGAAAAAATATAAATCATCTATTATTTCATAACTGAGTTATAATATTAGTTGCAAAATATTTTTCGAGTGATTTATTTTATTTATTATTTATTTATAATTCAACTTGATTATTTATTTATTTCTTTATAAGATGCAACATTTTTTTTGAAGTATTATTAAAAGAAGTATTTATTTATCATCTAGTATCTTTTCTTTCTTTCTGAGGATGAAGCACACATAGGTCTGAGTCCTGTGCGTGAGTAATGAGTTGGATGATGGTGATTGATGAGTTGGACCTACAGTTTTAGGTGGGTTCCGAACCACCCGCAAGTGATTTTACAGCAGAGAACAGTGTCTTTGCTGGCCAATCTAATCGGTCGCCCTTACAAAGAGTGCCTACGAGAACGCAGCTTATCTGTATCTGATTGAACAGATACCTGCTACGCCTCGCGGCTATCACTTCCCTATTTATGTTTGGAAATTAAAACATTTCGCATAAATAACTTGTCAATTTTATCGTTCAAGATTTAATAAAAGAACATAACAATATAATAATTTACTCTATAATGTGAGGCACAGAATAACTCTCAAAAAAGTCTCATATTGCAACTTTAACCTGAAATGATAAATTAATTATTAACATTAAAATAAAATTGAAATTAAAAAATAAATTGAAATTAATATTGAATCAATCTTTAGCTATTAATTTATAAAGTTGATAATCTAGATATTCGAAAGATAACTTTTAATAAATTGATGCGTTTCCAAAGCAAAACAAAGAAAATAAATTATAGAAATTTCAAATTATAAATTTAAAAAGATAATTCAAATATCAAAAAAATGTGTGAAGAGAATACCTAGTTTTAGACTTTTTGCATCTGTATTTCATTGTTATTTTGTCTATAAATAAATAATTAAATTGATAAATTATTTTGATTATTATTATCATCATCATCAATCTAATATCAAAACTGACATTGTATTTCTATTTAAATTATGATTTTTACTTACTTATACTGATGATGGGAAAATGCATTTCAGCCTGACGAAGCTTCTCTTCAGAAGTGAAATGCATCCTTCTATTACATTTAGTAAAAGTGAGTGAATATCATGATTTAAATGGAAATACAGTGTCAGTTTTGATATTAGATAGGCTGATGAAGCTTCTCCTTAGAAGTGAAATACATTCATTCAGTATAAGTGAGTGGAAATCATAATTTGAATAGAATTACAGTGTTAGTTTTGACATTAGATTGTTCATCAAGTATTTCGTCATGGAAAACATCAGAGATATTATTATCACTATTATTATTATTACTACTATTATTATTATTATTATTATTATTAGACGTAAAATTCCCAAAGTGGAAGAAGCTGAGTAAAGATGTTTCATTTTTCGGACTTGTTCTTCTTGTTTGCCCATCAGCTTTTCATTATTTGTGCGAATTCAGTTTTTCTCTCTTCACTCCATTTTGTTCCAACTCTTGGAGGTTTTGTCTCTGGTATAACTTCCCATTTATAAAGTTTTATTCTGAAGTTTTTACTATTGTAAATTTCTTTGTTGGTTATTTGGTCTTTTTTAACATTTCGTATCCATTCTCCTCCATTGACAAGTGATGCTACATAGTTGACAATTCTTTTTGTTAGTCTATTGTCTGGAAGCCTCTTGATTATTATTATTATCATTATTATTGAAAATTACATTCTAATTTGTAAAAAACCACATTAAAGTCTACTTTAAATTGGAATCTAATCGCTTTAAGCTATTATAACAACTATTGTTGTTAATATTTAGTTTAGCTTTTTATAGTGTACAAGAGTTCCTTTCATATCAAAATTAAGCCTCACCTCAACTAATTGATATAGTAATTATGGTAACTAGTGTATAATATTGTATAATATTGCTGATCTGACTTGTCTTATACTCCTTAACTGGAGTCTCCAAGACATAATCTACATTAAAAAATTGAAATGTCCTTGATTAGCACAAGTTAGAGCTACAAATGAATAGTCTGAGCAGAATATTTCAAACGTAGAAAGCTTGGTCTAATTTGAAATTTTAATACAGGCGTCATTTCCTTGTTTAAAGTGTCGATCAAAATTCTCAGCAACTTCAGGTCATTGATCTGTCTCTGATTCTTTTGCAAAACTCCCTTTAGTTTGCGCCATTAAATTAGCCAGCTATCAAAAATTGCGGTGTTGCCAGATTTGGGGGGACGATGCCAGCAGCTGATAGTAGAGAATCACCAACCTCAATGCATAAATTGACAACACTGTGCTGCCTAGTCTACAAGTCTGATATGGCTTGGGATTATTAAAATACTATAGTTCAAGCCATCAAATTAGACAGCTCTATAATAATTGTGGTGTTACCAGATTTGGGGGGACGATGCCAGCAGCTGATAGTAGAGAATCACCAACCTCAATGCATAAATTGACAACACTGTGCTGCCTAGTCTACAAGTCTGATATGGCTTGGGATTATTAAAATACTATAGTTCAAGCCATCAAATTAGACAGCTCTATAATAATTGTGGTGTTACCAGATTTGGGGGGATGATGCCAGCAGTTGATAGTAGAGAATCACCAACCTCAATGCATAAATTGACAACACTGTGTAGCCTAGTCTACAAGTCTGACAAGGCTAGCAGTCATATATGGTTTGTCACCACAATCAGTTGTTTTATTTTTTGCATACATAGCAATTTATTTGAGCCGCCTAATTTTGTGGAGTGTAGTTTTTAAATGTTTAACTTTAGTAACTTTCAACTTTAACCTTTTAACCATACAAAATTATTAAATTTTTGACTGGATGACAAACAGAATTACTACAAATTGTCTTGCTAAAAAAAAAATGTTTTTTTTTTTAAATTGTTTAAATTAATTTTTTTTACAAAAAACAAAAATTACCCACTTTTTTACTGAAAAACAACAAAATTCCAAACTTTGTACAATAATAAAATAAATAAAATTCCTGAAGTAAGAATATTGTTTTGAAAAAGATAGGTATAATTTCAGATTGATTGATATAATTTGAGATTGAACTTTGGCGGAAAACCCATTTATTTTTCAAAATGGAAATAATTATTGTAAATAAATGTCTTTCTCAAGGCAATCCAGATAATTGATGGATATTATTGGCAAAACTGGTATTGTTTAGCTAGAGAAAGAAAAATGAACTGTATAATCTGTGGATCGGAGGAGGAGTGAGGGGAGGGGGAGGATTTGCTAGATGGAGAGGAGGGGATGATGAAGGGGAGGGGGAGGAGTTGGTGGAGGGAGGGGAGGGGGAGGAATTGGTGGAGGGAGTGGAGGGTGATGAAGGGGAGGGGGAGGAATTGGTGGAGGGAGTGGAGGGTGATGATGGGGGGGGGAGTTGGTGGAGGGAGGGGGAGGAGTTGTTGAAGGAGGGGAGGGAAGGAAAAATAAGAAGAAGAAGAACAACAACAAGAAGAAAAGAAGACAGAATTAGTAGAAAAGGGAGAAGAAGCAGATAAAGAGAAAGAAGGGAATAAGAAGAAAGGGGAGAGTGAGGAGAAGAAAAGAAGAATCAACAAAAAATAAGAGAAGAAGACAGAATAAGTGTAAAAAGAGGTAAGACGTAAGAGAGGAGAAGAAGTTCAACAGGCTGATGAAGCTTCTCTTTAGAAGTGAAATGCATCCCTCTAGTATCTCCAGTAAAAGTGAGTAAAAATCATATATTTAATAGAAATACACTGTCAGTTTTGATGTTAGATAGGCTGATGAAGCTTCTCTCTAGAAGTGAAATGCATCCCTCTTGTATCTCCAGTATAAGTGAGTGAAAACTAAATAGAATACTAAATAGAAACACAGTGCCAGTTTTGATATTATAGATTGTTCATTAAGTATTTCGTCATTTGGGAAACATCACTGAGAGAAGAAGAAGAAGAAGAAGAAGAAGAAGAAGAAGAAGAAGAAGAAGAAAAATAATAATAAGAAGAAGAAGAAAAATAATAATAAGAAGAAGAAGAAGAAGATGACAAGAAGAGGAGGAGAAGTAGACGAACTAGATAAAGAGGGGATGACAGAGTAAGAATAATTGAGTCGAAACAGAGTTGATTGCAAACATGTGAATATACTGGTTTCAACAGAAAGGCAAAAATTATAATTATCTCTTTGTTTTAACTCACTTCTTGTCTTGCGTGTGCGCGCGAGCATGTGTATGTGTCCATATATGTATGTTGTATATACATATTATGGGTGTGTGTGTGTTTGTGTGTGTGTGTGTGTGTGTGTTGCTTAACCGATTATTCTCAACGCATTCTTTAAATTCTTATTCGCTGCCATAAGAGTGAGCACACACAATACAACCAGCATTGTTCTAATGAACAATTATTTTTGCACACCAGTCATTGGCGAACTACTCTGCAGTATGGATCATATCCTGGGAGGTAATATTACAAATATATATATATATATATATATATATATATATATTTTAAATTAATATTTAAATTAGTTTTTTGAAAGGTTTTTTTTCGGAGGATGAAGCCCACATAGGTCTGAGATCAGTGCGTGGTTAATGATTTAGATGATTGTGATTGTTGAACCTACAGTTTTAGGTGGGTTCCGAACCAATGGGAAGTGATTTCACAGCAGAGAACAGTGTTTTTTGCTGGCCAATCCAATCGGGCACCCTTACAAAGAGGGTCCACGAATTCGCAGCTGATGTTTGATTTTAATTCAATCAATGAACAATTTCAGAATATTATCTGAAGTATAACAGAATGAATTACGCTATCAGAGGTTTTTTAAAACATTTCCTATCATATCTTGGTCAGTAGGAAGGATTATAAATATTTCTTTGAACAAAAACTTTTAGCCATATCACGCTAGCAATACAGAGTTCATAGTTCATGCTGATAAAAAGTTTGAAATTACTCATAAATCCCACAAAAATTTTAATGTTTTTGTTATGAAACTCATGATTCAACTTCAATTAGGTGCATGGAAAGAGTAAATGGATTAGATTCATGTAGGTCGTTGTTCAAGATACTTGGTCTCCTAACTGTACCCTGCTTATATGTGTATGAAGCTACTTTATATGTTGTAAAAAAGAGTGATATTAACCAAAATCTTGACGTACACGATTATAATACAAGAAGCCGAGGAGATTATCACTTGGTGAGTCACAATAGTAGCTTATTCAAACAAAAACCTAGTTATATTGGTAGGAAATTCTACAACAAGCTACCGCAGTTTTTGAAGAGTCTTGAAAATATAGAAATATTTGAAAAGCAATTGAAAAATATTTAGTTTATCTTTTTATAGTGTCAAGAATTCCTTTCACATCAAAATTAAGCCTCACCCCAACAAATTGATATAGTAATAATTATGGTAACTAGTGTATAAGATTGTATAATTATTGTTGATCTGACTTGTCTTATACTCCTTTACTGGAGTCTCCAAGACGTAATCTACAACAAACATTAGTTGAAGTTCCTAGTTGGATTGATAAAAAATGATCACAAGTGTTATTGTTTTAATCGTTATTAAGTAGACAAAAGAGGTTAGAATGTGATGTCAATACAGCCTACTTTATTCCAAGCCTTGTCAAACCAGTGTCATAATGAAACTGTTTCAATACTACTGTCACTTTTCAGTACAGGAGTCTAGGACAATCAGTATTTTTTCAAAACTTTCTTTGTAGTGGCGATAGTGATATTGTGGAAAATATCCATCATGAGTAATAAGACATAAATATAATAAAATATATATAATAATAATAATAATATATATTTTTAACCAGTCCAGGACCCTGGGTAGAGAATGTTAAAAAGGATTCAACTCAACTTAATACAAACGAACAAGAGATCTTGAACAGACAGAGTTTCAGAAAAAAAGTAGATAAGTGGGAAGTCCTCCCAGAGTTGCGCCCAAAACAGCACCGACCATGCACGATGGAATGAAGAAAGGAAACACAGATTTTCACAACGAATGAAAGAATACTGGGCAGAAAAGAAGAATAAACCCAAGAAATGAAATACTGCATCACGAATCATAGATTGCTTAGCGTCTTCCTCTTCGGGAGTTCTATCGCCAATAATAATAATAATAATATGTGTCACAACCACATTTATCTATATAAATCATAATAAATGTGGTTGTGAACTTCAAGTCTTATAATTTATCATTTCTTCAAAACAATGTCAATGCAGCTTACGTTATTCCACGCTTTATCAAAGTAGGGTTACAATGAAGCTATTTTAACACTACTGCCATTTTTCAGTACACACAGGAGTCTTGACCCATATCAAAACTCAGGATCTCTTTAAAACAGTAAAAACGTATGTCAATACAGCTTACTTTATTCCATGCCTTATCAAACTAGTGTCATAATGAAGGTATTCTAACACTACTGCCATTTTTCAGTTCCTGCAGGAGTCTAGACCCATATCAGAACTCAGGATTTCTTCAAAGCAGTGTCAAAATAAATGCTATATGCAACAGTCACACTTCAGCTGATTTAAACATTTCAAAATAAACTGAATTACAAATCGGAACTGTCGACAACAATCACGCATTCTAGGTTATGTTATGTTTATTTGGGGCTAGTTACCTGATGTATTAAGTAAATTAAATGTAACGTATTGGTAGTTGGAGATAAAATATTGTATATCACCTTAAAGCAACTCGTGAGATGTTTAGAACATCTAACCTAACCTAACTTACATCTCACTTGTGACTCAAAAAGGCAGTCATAATACAATCATTCAATAAACTACTATTGTTCCTTTGAACCTGAGTTTAGGTTCATGAGTATATATACACATTAAAATATTAACCTAATACTAACATTTATAGCCAACTGTGCCCTGTTATAACACATTTAAAAGTATATAACCTAACCGAACTATTTCAATTATTTTACACCTTTATTCTTTAATAATTTTCTTTCTTTTTCAGAAATAATGACAGATTGCACAATAACGGAACCTAAAGTGAAAGAAATTGAAATACCTGTGCCATGGGGTGTTGTTAAAGGTATGTTTTTTAAATTTTAACATACAAAAAAAACATTTTTGGAAGGATACTGTTAGAATGTTACTTATTTGACACAAGACCACGATTCACATACACATACCATTCCCCACAGTGTGAATACCTCCATTTCACAACATGTGTTTGATTAAACGTATTTCAAGCAGCAGAGTGAATACCTCTATTTGACAACATGTGTTTCATAAACGGCGTTTGTAACAGTATGAATACCACCATTCCACAACATGTGTTTGATTTTGTGATGGTGATTATCATATCGAGTATTCGATGCTCCACTGTGCAAGCACCATGAAAACTTCACCTCAAAATACACTGAAAACAATTATTGGACCTTTGCTTAAGCATTTTTAGCTAGAAAATGATCCAAAATTATTTTGTACTGTTTAGTAAAATCACTTCCCGGTGGTTCGGAACCCAACTAAAACTGTAGGTCCAACTCATCAATCACCATAATCCAACTCATTACCCACGCACAGGTCTCAGACCTATGTGGTCTTCATCATCGGAAAAAAAAGCTCACGGCTATCCCTTTTAAATGTGTCTGTGCGCACTGCCAAGAATGAGTTGACAGATTATATTTACGTATTTTTTTATTTTTGGCACACAGGAAAATGGTGGGGCCCGGAAAATTGTCAGCCATATTTGGCCATTCACGGCTGGCAGGACAATTGCGGCTCGTTCGACAGTCTGGCCAGTTTACTGGCGCCAGAAATCAGTCTCCTCTGCATCGATCTACCTGGTCATGGACTGTCCTCACACTTCCCCACAGTGAGTACAACAATTTTCAAACTCTAAATATGATTTACGACCAAAGGAAGAAGTAATGTATTAAAGGAAGAGGTAATGAATTACATTTTAATCAAGATCAGGAAACTCATATTTAAATTCTAAACTTCGAAAAATTTGTGATGTTTTCCATGACGAAATACTTAATGAACAATATAATATTAAAACTGACACTGTATTTCACTTTTAAATAATGTTTTACTCACATATATTGAAGATGCTTGAGGAATGCATTCACTTGCATGACCCCTGGCGGCAGGCTGACGAAGCTTCTTTTCAGAAGTGAAATGCATTCCTCAAGCTTCTCCAATATATGTGAGTGAAACATTATTTAAAAGTGAAATACAGTGTCAGTTTTAATATTAGATTGTTCGAAAAATTCGAAGCACTGAAGTTGTAAAAACAGTTTACTATGCTTTGGTTTTTTTTTTAAGGATGAAGCCCACATAGGTCTGAGACCTGTGCGTGGGGAATGATTTGGATGATGTTGATTGATGAGTTGGACCTACAGTTTTAGGTGGGTTCTGAACCACACGCAAGTGATTTTACAGCAGAGAACTGTGTCTTTTTTGCTGGCCAGTCTAATCGGTCGCCGTTACAAAGTGGACCCAGAAGAATGCAGCTTATCTCTATCTGATTGAACAGATACCTGCTAAGGCTCACGGCTATCACTTCCCTCAAATCAGTTTTAAGATATGTTATAATTGTTTGGGGAGCAGCAAGTCTTGTTCACATTGATCCACTCTTAAAAGTTCAAAAACGAGTTCTAAAAATAATAGATTTCAGAAATTCTATGTTCCCATCTCATCAACTGTTTTGTATGTATTGTAACTGTATTGAAAGTAATGTATTAAGTATGACATAACTATTTATTCATGCAGTTTTATTCAATTTGAAGATAATCCAGGAATTAATAGGTTTATAGATCACTCGCATTATACTGGAATAAGAAATATAAATATGGTAACACCAAGAATGAACACATCATTTGGTCAGAGATCTTTTCTTCATTCCTGGATTTCTTGTTCCATGACGAACTGCGTTGTTAATATTAACTTTTCAAGTAAATTCAACGACTTGCAGTCAATTTTTTATTAAGAATAAGTAGAATTTACTTACTTTGTAGGCCGAACGTTTTTGAATCATGGAGATCCATTTTCAGAGGCGTCCTTCTTGATCATCGATGTCAGTTTTTGACAATTTTTCTAACCAAAAAACTGAAGAAGGACGCCTCTAAAAATGGATCTCCAAGATTCGAAAACGTTCGGCCTACAGAGTAAGTAAATTCTACTTATTCTTAATAAAAATTTGACTGCAAGTCGTTGAATTACCTTGAAAAGTTAACGTTTCTTTACATTGGGCCAAAATTTTTCAATAAACTCCATTCAATATACAAAAGAGAGGAAACTAGACTTAGCCGTTTCAAGACTAGTTTAAGAATGTGGCTGATTGCCTAAGGAGTAGGTCCTTGCAACGTTTTGTTGACTAGTGAGTAAGTTAGAATTGATTAATCAATAGCCTAAGTAAATAATATAGTTTTAATGTAAAAGTATAGTATACTAATAAGGCTAGGAGAATTTATTATAGATTTGATTTCATGTTTTTATTTTGTTTGATAACTCTCCAACCTCTCTTTAATGTTTTTTAATGCTTTATTTTCAGAAACAAAAATACAAAAAGCAATGCTATATTTCCGAAAATTACTCCTCTGACATGGAGCAAGTCCGAGTTCAGAGGAGGAGCAATTCTCAACAGTACAGCATCACTAATTAGTGATAAACAATATTAATAAAATATTTAAAGATAGAAAAAAATGAAAGCTAAATTAAAAGTATAGTTAAGAAACATCATTTATTTCAATTATAATTACTTTTAATGTTGTGTAATTTATATTTTTTTTTAATTTATAGTGTTTGCCAAAAGTCTTACTAGACCTGGCAACGTAAGATTTAATAAATGAATATAAAATATCAACCCAACACATAAATCTTTATAGTGCGTTTTTTCCCAAAATTGTATCCATTTTACTAATTGTTTTTTTTCCTTGTATATAAAATGAATAAACTCTTCTGAATATTGGACAAATATTCTGAAAAAAATTGAAATGAAATTGAAATGAATTGGATGATGATGATGATTGATGAGCTGGACCTACAGTTTTAGGTGGGTTCCGAACCACCCGCAAGTGATTTTACAGCAGAGAACAATGCTTGAATTTTTCTTCCATTTGTGATCTACAAAATTTTGTTTTTATATAGTCATTTGGTTACAATATGGTTCATTTATGAAATATTTGTTGATTTTTTGAGTTACATCTGTAATCTTCATTTTCTTTGAAAAATATGATTGTAATTACTGTTCATGTACATGTGATCATTGATTCATTTGTAGTTTTATTTCTATATATATTTTTTTTTTGAGGATGAAACCCACATAGGTCTGAGACCTGTGAGTGGGTAATGAGTTGGATGATGGTGATTGATGAGTTTGACCTACAGTTTTAGGTGGGTTCCGAACCACCCGCAAGTGATTTTCAGCAGAGAACAGTGTCTTTTTTGCTGGCCAATCTAATCGGTCACCCTTACAAAGTGGACCTACAAGAACGCAGCTTATCTATCTGATTGAACAGATACCTGCTACGGCTCGCGGCTATCACTACCCAATTGTTTTTGTATTTTATAACATTCAAGTGAAATAAAAATAATCTTTCAAATTCTTACAGGGTATGACCTACTACATCTTCTGGGACACACTGGGATTGATTCGGCGTGTCGTCAACCATTTTAAATGGCAGAAAGTATCGATAATTGGTCACTCTCTGGGCGGGGCGTGTGGGTTTCTCTATGCCGGCGCCTTTCCCAATGAGATCGATAAATTAATATCGATCGATATTGTTTGTCCAAGAATAGCACGGCCAGAAGTATTACTTAAACAAGTTCCTGATTGTATAGACAAGTAAGTAAACAAATTATAATAAATTATAGAAGAATTTCAAGTAAATAACTAGTAGTTGTGTGAACAGTAAACCTCACGCCCCAGGAAGAAGGGTGCTTGCACAGAGGAGCAAACTCCATGTACTCAATGATAATTACCATCGCAAAATTGAACACAGTCATCACACCTAACCCTTGATTCATTTTGCGTAGTCTATTTCACGTCTGTTTTCCACAAAAGGTCACTTTGTATCACATCATCAAGGCTGTGTTTTCTATTTGTGAGACAGCTGATTGCTTAAATTAGATTGCGGATGTCTGATGAATGTATTTATTTTTTTGTAGATTACGTCTTGAAGACTCCAGTTAAGGAGTATGAGACAAGTCAGATCAACAATATTATACACTAGATACCATAATTATTACTAGGCCTATATCAATTTGTTGGGGTGAGGCTTAATTTTGATGTGAAAGGAATTCTTGACACTATAAAAAGATAAACTAAATATTTTTCAATTGCTTTTCAAATATTTCTATATTTTCAAGACTCTTCAAAAACTGCGGTAGCTTGTTGTAGAATTTCCTACCAATATAATTAGGTTTTTGTTTGAATAAACTGCTATTGTGACACACCAAGTGATAATCTCCTCGGCTTCTTGTATTATAATCGGGTATGTCAAGATTTTGGTTAATATGATTCGTTATTACATATAAAGTAGCTTCATACACATACAAGCAGGGAACAGTTAGGAGACCAAGTCTCTTGAATAACGGCCTACATGAATCTAATCTATTTACTCTTTCCATACACCTGACAGCTTTCTTGTGGATCTTAAACACCCTATCAAGATTTTGGTTAATATCACTGTTTTCTACATATAAAGTAGGGTACACATAATTTATAAGCAGGGTACAGTTAGGAGACCAAGTCTCTTGAACAACGGTCTACATGAATCTAATCTACTCTTTCCTTACACCCAACAGCTTCCTTTAGGATCAAGATATTGGTTAATATCACTCTTTTTACGTAAAAAGTTGCTTCATACACATATAAGCATCATGGTATATACATACTTCAAAATCAATTGAAGTGTATTATGTTTTACTGTATATTTCTGTAAACTACCAGAGGATCACTAAATTTTCTGTTTATTTACTGCACATTTCTTTGCAATCCCCTAAATACAGTCAAATGTATTTTTTGCAGATTTTTAAAATACGAGGGTCTGTCGGAAAGTAGTCAACCTAGGTACCAGTACGACGAAATGGTGCAAATAGCCATGGACGCGCATAACGGATCGCTGACTAAGCAAAGTTGTGAGACAATGATGAAGCGGGGAATGCAGCCTTCCAAATACAATAATAAGGAATTCATGTTCACGAGAGATCCACGACTAAAGGTCAGGGATTTCAATTTGATTTTCCAATTAATTTAGTTTTAGTTGGTATTTTTTATTTTTTTTTAAATTTATTTATTGAATGAGCAAAGCGAGTTCTTCCTTTTGACTTGAGGCTCGAGGCGTTGTGTGTTTGTTTGTATGTTCCACGATAACTTTTGAGTAGCTACTTTCTATCAAGTGTAACAGAAATATATATCATCAGCTGTAGGTGAATAAATGCGATCAGGCTTTCTATAGGATCTCTATCAGCTGATACTAATTTCATTGCCCTGATATATGGATATATAAACAGCTGTTTTTCATGTGTTAAATATATCTTCTACACTAATTCCATTGCCCTGACATATAGGTGTATGATTACGGTAGGTCTTTTTTGTGGAAAATGAATGTGTGTATCAGAGCAACAATGAAATTGAACTTCAAGTGATAGATGTCTTGTAAATTTTATCTAAATCATTATTTTCAAAACAGCCGTTTTTCGTTACCACCTTCCCCTACGATAAGCTTCCCAAATGAGTTTCCCTTTCCAAAATTAGTTGTTTGCAAGCGAGTTCTCCAGCCCGTTGGGCTCACTAGTATATTTGCCAATACAATTAGAAAACACATAAAGAGACAAAAGTCATTAATGGAAAATACTAGAATAAAATTCAAACTATAATTAGGAATAAAATTACTAAATTGGCACTACTAGCAAAGCAAGTTTGAGCGCTAGCAGCGAGTTCCTAAAACTAAACAAATTAGCTTAAACATTAAAAAATAAAAAAAATACGATACATTCATATTTCTATTATTTCAACAAAAGTCACGATTTTCATTACTAATAGATGTAAGGGTGCTTGCACAGTGGAGCATCCATTACTTAATATATAGTCACCATCGAAAAATGAAACACACGCTGTGGAATGGTGTATGACAGACAGACGCGGTGTGAATGCCTCCATTTGAAATCATGTGTTTGATTTTGCGATTGTGATTATTAGCAATAAAAGGCAATATATTAGTGGAACCTAGTGGATCTTCAACATCATAACAGAAGGCAATTTTCTTTGTAGAGGCGAAGGTGATACTGTGGATGGTATCCATAATGAATAATAAGACGAAATTGTCACTACCACATTTATTAAAAACAGTCAGATACTAGTTTCGGTTGTTATACCATTAAGTTATCAATCTCAAACAAACAAACAAGGATAATGGTATAACAACCGAAACTAGTTTCTCAATATTTTGTAATAAATTTGGTTGTGACAATTTCGTCTTATTATTCATTACGGATATCTTCCACAATATCACCTTCACCTCAACAAAGAAAGTTATGAACAGAGTATTTTTGCTGCCCAACCCAATCGGTCACCCTTATAAAAGGGCCCAGGAGTTTCGTAGCTTATCTCTGATTGAACAGATACCTACTACGGCACTCGGCTATCACTTCCCAATGAATCTAATTCCAATTGCATATGCTGGAGAAGCTCATTTTTAAAATCATATGTTCCTATAGAAGAAGGCCTGGGTGTCTTTCCTTTTTTCCTTATAATTATCCTTTAAATGCAACAAAATTTAAAAAACTTTGAACATACATCCCTGCGCATTTCAAATAAATCGGTTCACACGTTTAGCCATATATGCGTTACAGGCAGATTCAAAACGGTTGTCTTGAAACAAGAGACATCTCTTCGTTTGGTCAAAAAATTTATTTTCATCATTTTTATATCCATTTCCTAACAGACTTTAAAAAAAAATTGTTTTCCAATATTTTTCAACAAAACGTCTACTCATCTAAATACAGTATAGCCTACCATTTGTCAATTTTTTCATGAATTTCGTAACAAACGTTCAATTTAAATTTGCTTTTTTATTTATCAATTTCCTACCACACTTTCAACACAATTTTTTTAGAAATATTTTCAACAAGATGTCTAGTAATCTAAATATATTTTTTGTCAATTTTTCCAGGTGTTTGTTTTCAATTTTTTCATCAATTTTGTATCATACTTTCAATTTAAATTTACTTTTTCATCAATTTCCTACCACACTTTCATTCCAAATTTACTTTTCCAATATTTTTCAACAAAATGTCTACTAATTTAAATATATCTTTTGTCAATTTTTCCAGGTGTTTGTTTTCAATTTTTTCATCTATTTTGTAACATACTTTCAATTTAAATTTACTTTTTCATCAATTTCCTACCACACTTTCAACACATTTTTAAAAAAATGTTTTTCAACAAAATTTCTACCAATCTAAACATATTTTTACGATTTTCCAGGTGGCGGGCCTAGCAATGTTCTCCAAAGACCAAGTGTATGCCTATGCTGAGAAAATTAGTTGCGAATATTTAAATATTAGAGCAAAACCGGGCCTGAAATTCGAAATTCCCGAAGTTTACGGCGAAGTTTTAGACAAAATTAAAACACGGGCGAAACGTTTTGAGTATCACGAACTTTCGGGAACACACCATATACACATGAATGAGGGGAGTCGAGAGGAAGTGGCCAAGGTCATTAGGGAATTCATCAACAACGAAAGTAAAACACAAAATAGAACGAATGCTATTGAAAACGGAATTAATGGTGGACACTAGAGTAAAAAAGAATTGAGAATAACGTTTAGATTTCAAATTATGTATTAGATTAAACAGTATTTAAGTTTTGAGTACTAAAAAAATTGAGAATATCTACAAATAAAGTGTTGGATTCCAAAAAACCGAAACTATATAATTTTTACAGAATGAATAATTAGACTTGAAGTTGTCACAACCACATTTATTGAAAACAGTGAGATTTTTTTAGGAGGATGAAGCCCACATAGGACTGAGACCTGTACGTGGGTAATGGGTTGGATGATGGTGATTGATGAGTTGGACCTACAGTTTTAGGTGGGTTTCGAACCACCCACAAGTGATTTTACTGCAGAGAACATAGTCTTTTTTGCTGGCCAATCCAATCGGTCACCATTACAATGATGACCAGGAGTTTTGTAGGTTGACTCTTGAACAGATACCTGCTACGGCACTCGGCTATCACTAGTTTTGGTTGAACACCATAATCAAACTACAGCTAAAGTACAGAGTAGCGTAACATATAAGTACTAAACACAGAATGATACTATTGGCTGAGGGTGGAAGTGCCTCTCATAGGCTGACTTTCATTGAAGGTCTGTGATTGGCTGAAGTCTCTAACAAGTTGCGCCCACTGGTGGGAGGAGCAAAAAGGAGAGTCAAAGTCAGAAACCAAAAAGTAACTAACAAGAACAATACACTAGTAGGCTAGAATTAAACAATTAAAATGAAATAAATGAAGCTAAATGAAATGCAGTCAAGGTCAACCGATAAAAACAAGAAAGTACCTTGGTTCCTGATTTTAACACTGATTATTCTTTGTAGCTCCTCCCACCAGTGGGCATGACTTGTTACGCCCTTTAGCCAATCACAGATATTCAATGAAAGTCAGCCTATGAGAGGCACTTTCTCCCTCAGCCAATAGTATCATTTTGTATATTAAGCTACTCTGTACTTTAGTTTTAGTTTGTTTGAGATTTATAATGGTGTAGAGCTGCGTCTCCACCAACCAAACATGTCTGCCAAACATTGGTGGCGAATACAAAAAATGGGCGAACATTAAACATACGGGTCACCAAACATGATTGTGAGTTCAATTGAAATGTTTGGTCTGTGAGTGAACAGTGACGACCAACAACAGGTTCCTGCCACTAACCCCACCACACCGATCATAATGTTCCAGAAGGCGTCCAAACCAAACCAACTCCAAACAATGTTCAGTGACATCAGCTGATTCCAGCAAACACTGTTCGCCGAGCATTTTCGGTTGGTGGAGACGCGGCTCTACACCATTATCAATCTGAAACAAACTAAAACTAAAGTACAGAGTAGCTTAATATACAAAATGATACTATTGGCTGAGGGAGAAAGTGCCTCTCATAGGCTGACTTTCATTGAATATCTGTGATTGGCTAAAGGGCGTAACAAGTCATGCCCACTGGTGGGAGGAGCTACAAGGAATAATCAGTGTCAAAATCAGGAACCAAGGTAGGCTACTTTCTTGTTTTTATCAGTTGACCTTGACTGGTATCTAAAGTTTTCAATAGATGTGGTTGTGACAACTTCAAGTCTTACTATTCATTACGGATATCTTCCACAATATCACCATCGCCACTACAAAGAAGTATTTTTTACAGGATTTTATGTGAATTCAGTATTTATTAAGGACTTGTCAGGGCCTTATTGAAATCGTGACGTTGTCCGTCTGTGCCCTAGCGCTTGTAAGGAAGATTCTAGATTCTTGAAACTTGTTTAAAAGCTTCCTAATAGTCCAAGTGACATCGTTATTGGTTTTGGAGTTTAGGGGTCGAATATGAAAATAATTATGATGTAGAACAGGTCACCACTATAGGCTCTAGGTTAGTTTTGGCTTTTAACAGTACAAGCTTCACAGTATAATCCATAAATATACAAAAATAAATCAATAATAACTGTAGTACTTATTTGATCAACAGCTGTAAAAATTTATAGAAGAATCATTAAATACTGATTCATCAACCGATATTATTATTTTTCTTGTCACACACAGATTCAAGCTGGGAGCTTGTGTGAAAGTAATACGTAAGATGAAAAAATAAAGGTAAATTCCAGATCTAACCATGAATAAAACCCCAAGCCAGCGAAATGTCAATATTTTATTCTTTGCTTTATAATATTAGAAAGAATGTAACACAAAAATTCAAGTTTCCCAGGAGTTTTGTAACAATATAACCCAGTAGAATTTAAAAAAAAAATGGGGAGTATAATGAAAAATAATTGAGAAAGAGCACAAGAAGAAGGAGAAATAATGTACAATCAAATATCATTATGATGTTTCTCACTTAAACTAGAGTAATGCATTTCACTTATGAGGAGAAGCTTTATCAGCCTCCCAAACGGGAATAGAGCAGAATAAGAAATAATGTACAATCTCATATCAAAACTGACACCGTATCTCTATTTAAGTTATGATGTACTCACTTAACACTTAAACTGGAAGAATGCATTTCACTTCTTACGAGAGGCTTCATCAGCCTAATATCAAAACTGACATTGTATTTCCAATTAAGTTATTATTTTACTCACTCAAACTGAAGGTATGAATTTCACATCTGAAGAGGCTGAAGAAGCTTCTCTGCAGAAGTGAAATGGAATACTCCTGTTTAAATGAGTAAAATCATAATTTAAATAGAAATACAGTGTACGTTTTGATATTAGATAAGCTGATGAAGCTTTTCTTTAGAAGTGAAATGCATTTCTCCAGTATAAGTGAGTGAAAATCATAATTTAAATAAAAATACAGTCAGTTTTGATATTAGATAGGCTGATGAAGCTTCTCATTAGAAGTGAAATTCATCCCTCCAGTACAAGTGAGTGAAAATCATAATTTAAATAGAAATACAGTGTCAGTTTTGATATTAGATAGGCTGATGAAGCTTCTCTTTAGAAGTGAAATGCATCCCTCCAGTACAAGTGAGTAAAAATCATAATTATATTGAAATACAGTGTCAGTTTTGTATTACGGTAGATTTTTCATCAAGTATTTCGTCGTGGAAAGCATCACAGAAATAATGTATTCTAAGATAAAAAATCTCTGCGATGTTTTCTATGGCGAAATACTTGAGCAATCTAATATCAAAACTGACACTGTTTTTTATTTGGGTGCCAGGCTGATGAAGCTTCTTTTTGGAAGCGTAATACATCCCTCACATAAAAGTGAGTAAAAATCATAATTATATTGAAATACAGTGTCAGTTTTGATATTAGATACAAATGCTATCACGAGTTTAGAGCAGACACGTATCGTGACCAAGATTGGAAACCAGCGCAATATTGTCATACAAATGAACTTTAACCCTAAAAAAATGTATAATCGCAGCTTTTCAAACACTACATTAATCATTCATTGAATGATAACGAATAATCCCAATTCAAAAACGAAGTCATAAGAAGGGAAATTTTGTACGCGAGCAAGATTCTAACCTGTATAATCTCAGCTGTGAAAAAAGCAGTCGGTTCTACAAGGTTAAAGCCAGTAACAACAAGCTCAATTATCAACATTCTTGAAAATAATGACACCAACAACTACAATTTTCGGGTTATTCTGATTTAAATCAATATAAAACACAAGACGCAATAATTATGGAAAGATCGTACGAAGATATCGATATTCCAGTACCTTGGGGACATATAAGCGGTGAGTGATATCAATTCCGTGAAAAATCAACCAATTCAAAACGAATTTCATGTCGAACAATTGATTTTGTCACTAAAAATTAAGAATGAGATTTACACTTTAAACTGGTTTATTAATCACATATAGTATTTATTTTCGGTAAATATTAATATAATTCGAAAGGAGTTTTCACTTTCAATGTACATAACCTAAATCAAAAGTAAACGGCACTCTTGATCTGATGCACTTTTCGTTGTTAACCGTTTATTGAATACCGCCAAATTCAAAATAGTTAATGATTCTAATTTTAAATGCAGGCTGTTTATTGGGGTTTTAGTTGCAAAATTGACGTTTTAAAGATAATTTTTAATCAATTTTAATTAAAATACTCCTTGTTGATGGGTTAAACTATTTATTCGGGGTTGTAGTTGGAAAATTAATGTTTCAATGATAATTTTCAATACTTTTTAATTTAGAATAATTCTTGTTGATGGTTTAATCGATTATCATTTAAAATAGAAGCTAATTATTGGGTTGTTAATTGGAAAATTAATTTCTTAATGATCATTTGCAATAAGTTTTTATGTTTTAAAGTTGTTGGTAGAGATAAATAACCAAAATATAAACGAAAATAAAGTTTTAAATGATTTAGAACCTATTTCAATTGACATCCAAAGGTAATTTTCAATCAATTTTAATGTTTATTATGTTTTATAGTTGCTTGTGGTGTTGAATAACCAAAATATAAGTGAAAATAATGTTATAAATCATTGAAAACATATCTAAATTAGCATTTGCAACATTGAAAGGCTTAATATTATGCGCATTTGAAGTAATAAATGAAAATATGTCTTAAATTGTTTTTATTTATGATTCTCTACATTATAGTCTATAAAAATGATCTCAATTTCATGGCAATTTAATACGGAATTGATTTAATAGATGGTTTCTACTCATAACTCGTAAATTTTGCAATGCAAATTAGAAGTAAATTATTTTTGTTCATTCACTTAATCCTAGTGTTTACTCACTTGAATAAATACAATAGATAATAATTACATTTAGAAATACAGTCAGTTTTCAAGTGAGTGAAAATAAAAACATTTAGGAATACAGTCAGTTTTTAAAAAATAATTTAAAATAAATAAAATATAAAAATATGGATTGAAGAAATTATCATAGAACATTTATTAGTAGTTTTACTAGTAGTTTGAAGAGAAGTGGAAACATTAAGTTAGAATATATTTATGTTGACATTGTACATTATTTTGAATAAAATTTGAAGCTACTCACTTAAAAAAGCACGGAACTCATTGAGGATCCATCAGAAAGCATAATCATAACATCACAAAACAACTCCAATGTACATAAAAATTATAAAAACAACGTCAATGTTCATAAAGCACAAACCTAATAGTACGGTAGTTGAGGAAACAACCCTATCACTGCAATTATGTTTTGTTTTTAAATTTTGAACACGATAATATATATTCAAATAGTTCAGAAAATTGGGTTTCAGAAAAATAGAAACGACATATAAACACCTACAAAACCGATTCCTAACAAAAACTTTTTTTTAAAGATCTACAAACAAAAAACGAATTAATTTTAATAAATAACATTAACAACACAAAAAAAACCTAAAAGCCGATTCCGAACAAAAAAAATACAAAATATGTTGTAAAAAGACGTACAAACAATTCACGAATTAATTTAAATGGTTAACACGAACAACACACAAAAACCTACAAGGCGATTGGTAACAAACAAAATAAAGAAATATGTTGTAAAAATACGTACAATCAAAAACACGAATTAATTTAAATACAACGAGCCGATTCCTAACAAATAAAATAAAAAATACATAAAAAAACACGAATTCAAATTAATAGCACTCACTATAAGCACAAAGTAAATGAGACTAACGATTCTCAGACCTAAAACAATTCAACAAGTAGGAAGACATAGATACAGAAATACGGAAGAAGGATCTTCAATAAAAAAAAACATGTGGAGAAGCAGCACACTGCGGTAATTGAATCTGTTACAATAATGAGATGCCTGCTACTCTGTATCACTATATATATCCACGCACATGCATTGAATTTGCTACTCTGTATCACTATAATATACATGTATTCAATTTGCTGCTGTGTATCACTATATATAATCATGTACATATATTTAATTTGATACTGTGTATCACTATATATTTATATCCATGTGCACGTATTCAATTTGCTGCTGTGTATCACTATATATATCCATTTACATGTATTAAATTTACTTCTGTGTATCACTATACATATCCATGTAAATGTATTCAATTTCCTTGCTGCAGTGTATCACTATATATAAGCAAGTGCATGTATTTAATTATATATATATATATATATATATATATATATATATATATATATATATATATATATGTGTGTGTGTGTGTGTGTGTGTGTGTGTGTGTGTGTGTGTGTGTGTGTGTGTGTGTGTGTGTGTGTGTGTGTGTGTGTGTGTGAGTATATACATGTTTATATATAATATATGGACATACTTGGAGACAGACAGTAGGCATAACTTGTTATAAGGCTGGACACGTTCACTAAGGTAGATTACATATAAGGTAAAAACATTTGACGGTTTTTTATTAACATTTAAAAGAGGAACGAATGATGAATGTTGGAAAGAGAAACTAGATAAATAGAGTGGAAGAGAGTGAGTGTGTGTGTGAGTAAGAGAGAGAGAGAGAGAGAGAGAGAAATAGATAGAGAGAGGAGTGGGAGAGAAATGGATAGATAGTTTTATTCATACTAAAATAACTGAATGTTAACTTGTGCTACTGAATATTATATTAATAAACGTTTTATACCATCATAGATTGCATGTAAGGGGAAGCATTGAGTTTTTGTAAATTTCATTTAAAAGAGAGACAAATGGTGATTAGAAAGAGAAACTAGTTTTAATTTTCCCAAAATTGCGCGACAGAAGTTTTTTTAGCGTTCTCATGTATTCAGTAGCCGAAAAAAATAAAATTTTAGTGAAAATATTCTCTTTTTTCCCTGGCTGGTTTATATGAATTTGTCCCCCAGGGGGGGGGGGGAGAGAGAGAGAGCCCTCAGGTTAGACGTTCAAGGCGAGCATGCCGGTTAGTATCTTTATAACTTAATATAAGGTATATACTATACCTTAGATTGTTATTTGTAAATTTCTTATGGCAAGAAACATCTATCTTTAATTTTTTTTTCAAGGATGAAGCCCACATAGGTCTGAGACCTGTGCGTGGGTAATGAGTTGGATGATGGTGATTGATGAGTTGGACCTACAGTTTTAGGTGGGTTCCGAACCACCCGCAAGTGATTTTACAGCAGAGAACGGAGTCTTTTTGCTGGCCAATGCAATCGGTCACCCTTACTAACAGATGTATAGGAGTTCGTAGCTTATGTCTTTTTGATTGAACAGATACCTGCTACGGCTCACGGCTATCACGTCCCTCTATCTATCTACATACTTGTATAAGTTAGTACTTTATAACTTCCAATAATAAGGAACTTATAAATAACATATGACCAAACCCCTATCACATAGCCTTAACAAATTTCACACAAATATGACAACATATTCAAACAAATACTTCCTATACCTAACAAAAATACATTGAGGTTGTAAGTGGGTGTTACCATTGTACTTAAATGCAGTTATTGTTCTTGGTATTGTTGAATGTTCAAAATTCGCGTTATTGTTAAATATTGACAATCTCGTTATTGTTAGACTCCCGGAAATGGAGGCTTTTCAACTTCAAATATTTCCAACTCAAACAATCTAACAATGCAATAACAATTGTCAAGGAGTGTACAATAGCAGTAAATTCCACATAAATCTCTTTGACACATAACACTGTTAACAAAGCTATCATATTATTGGTAGATGTGGGTTAGTGGGTAAATTCATGGAGTAGTACACTTTTGCATACAATTGAACTAGATATGCAAATTCAAGGGTATTTCCAAGAGCTGTTTAGATATACTTTGTATGACTGATGTCTTTGAAAATTTTATTTTTTGTAGATTACGTCTTAGAGATTCCGGTTAAGAAGTACAAGACAAGTCAGATCAACAATAAATTATACAATCTTATACACTAGTTACCATAGAATATATGGGGAAGTGATAGCCGTGACCCATAGCAGGTATCTGCTCAATCAGATTAGATAATCAACGCTCTCCAGGGCCCTCTCTGTGAGGGTGACCGATTCGATTGGCCAGCAACAGAGACTCTGTTCTCGGCTGTAAAATCATTTGCGGGTGGTTCGGAACCCACCTAAAGCTGTAGTTCTAACTCATCAATCACCATCAGGGAAGTGATAGCCCTGAGCCGTAGCAGGTATCTGATCAGTCAGATTAGATAAGCGAAGAACTTATGGGCTCTATTTGTAAGGGTGACCGATTAGATTGGCTCTTGTATTATATTTATGTACGTCAAGATTTGAATATCAATTTTTTACATATAAAGTAGCTTCATACACATATAAGCCGGGTACAGTTAGGAGACCAAGACTCTTTTTTTGTAGATTACCTCTTGGAGACTCCAGTTAAGGAGTATGACACAAGTCAGATTAACAATTATACAATCTTATACACTAGTTACCATAATTACTATATCAATTAGTTGAGGTGAGGCTTAATTTTGATGTGAAAGGAACTCTTGTACACTATAAAAAGCTAAACTAAATATTTTTTCAATAATTTTCAGAATATTTCTATATTTTTAAGACTCTTTAAAAAGGGTGGTAGGTTGTTGTAGTTTCCTACGAATATAACGAGGTTTTTGTTTAAATAAGCTACTATTGTGACTCACCAAGTGATAATCTCCTCGGCTTCTTATAATATAATCATGTAGGTCAAGATATTGGTTAATATCATTCGTTTTTACATATAAAGTAGCTTCATACACATATAAGCAGGGTACATTTAGGTGACCAAGTCTCTTGAACAACGGCCTACATGAATCTAATCTATTTACTCTTTCCATACACCTTCCAGCAAATTTCTAGTTTAAATTAATTTAAAGAGACAGCTGATGCAACGATTGTATTATGACTGCCTTTCAGCAATGAGTGAGATGTAAGTTAGGACACGAGCAAAGCGAGTGTTGTAAACATCTCATGAGTTGCTTTAAGGCAAAATATAATCGCTGCATACAATTGCATCTCTGACTACCAATAAATTTTGTTAGGTTAGGTTCGTCTTTGGTTCAATTAAACGTAACTATAGACAAACCTAACCTGACCCAACCTAAGCTAACATTACTCTCTGATCTATGATTTAACTTACCAATGCATCAGATAACTTGCCCCAAATTTAACATAACCTACAATGCTTTATTGTTGTCAACAGTTCCAATAATTTAGAATCCAGTTTGATTTCGAAATGTTTAAATCAGCTGATGTGTGTGGCTATTACAATATAACATTCATTTCGACACTGTTTTGAAGAAATCCTGAGTTCTTATATGGGTCTAGACTCCTGTAGGTACTGAAAAGTGACAGTAGTGTTGAAATAGAGCTTCATTATAACACTAGTTTGATGAGATATGGTATAAAATAAGTTTTATTGACATCATTTTCTAACCTCTTATGTCCACTTTTTTCCTGAGGATGAAGCCCACATAGGTCTGAGACCTGTGCGTGGGTAATGAGTTGGATGATGGTGATTGATGAGTGTGACCTACAGTTTTAGGTGGGTTCCAAACCACCCGCAAGTGATTTTACAGCAGAGAACAGTGTCTGTTTTGCTGGCCAATCTAATCGGTCACCGTTACAAACAGGACCCAGGAGAACGCAGCTTAACTCTATTTGATTGAACAGATACCTGCAACGGCTCGCGGCTATCACTATAGCATAGCTGTAGATAAACGACTATTTTTTAATTTTGTTAAACAGGCAAATGGTGGGGATCAAAAGACAGACAGCCGATTTTAGTTTTGCACGGTTGGCAAGACAACGCCGCTTCGTTTGACAGGTTGGCACCCCTGCTGCCACACGAAATCAGCCTCCTCTGTATTGACATGATTGGTCATGGGCGATCGTCACACTTTCCAAAGGTAAGAAAAATAAAAAGAAAAATAAATAGAAATAATTAAAATATTTCTATATTTTGAAGACTCCTGTAAAAACCGAACTAGAATAGATAAAACTAATAAAAACAAAAGGAAACTTACTACAATAAGTAGAGAAAAAGTTGTCAAAACTGGAATATGAGGAAGGTCCCCCCCCCGCATGGGTCAAGCCTGTGCGTGGGGCCGAGTTCTGTAAACTACTGTGTAAGTTAAAGGAGGAAAACGACAGTAAAAGAAATATGTATAGAAATGTTGAACAATCAATAATTGAAGGAAACAAGAGAGAAATAATTAGGAACTGAACAAGCCTGAGACATGCTGATACTATGTGTGATACATGGAACACATGTGTGATACTATGTCTGATACTAATGTGATACATTCTTAGGAAACTATAGGCAGCCTCTTTACCAGCTCCAGGAGCCAAAATACTAATTTTCTTTTATAAGTGTAAATGCTGTATAAACTAGTGCGCAGTGCAGGTGGAATTTTCTGATACAATATGTGGATTAAGTGGTATGGATTGGAGGCAGTTGATGATCTATTGATGCGAGGAGTGATGATGCCAATATTGATTCTATGTCGAATCTGATAATTGTGATTAATATAGTAACAAATTATGGTAACTAATGTATAAGATTGTATAATTTCTGTTAATCTGACTTGTCTTATACTCCTTAACTGAAGTCTCCAAGACGTTAGGCTAATTGCATGAAAGAAAATTAAATTTGACCATTGTAAGATGACGTCATCTGATGAAGCCAGTGCAATGACTTCCCTATTGAGCTCTGTAAGATGACGTCATCTTATGTTGGTTAAATTTAATTTTTTTTCATGCTTATCTACAAAAAAAGAACCACCAGATGCATTTAATGTTTGTTTTCTTTCAGGGAAACATGTACTATTTCTTCTGGGATGCAGTAGTGATGGTGAGAAGGATAGTGAAACATTTTCAGTGGGACAAAGTGTCCATTTTGGGACATTCGAGGGGCGGAGCCATTGGATTCATGTACTCATCATTCTACCCGGATGAAGTGGAACTACTCATTTGTTTGGATATCGCCTATCCGAAACTGGAACCCGTTGATAAACTAGTCGAGGAAACTGGGAAAACCGTGGACAGGTAATGAACTGTTCCACTAAACTGTTATCAGGTAGCTGTTACTAATAACTGTTACTTATACCTGTTTGTCATAACTGTTATTTCTGTACGAATCTGGGACAGACGCCACTATAGACAAATGCCACTTTCTTCAAAAGCAGGACATTTGCCACCCACCGCATTTGGAACTGCATAACCAAACCTTTCCTAACCTGGCTAGATGTGACTGAACCACCTCTGTTTACTAGGTCGGTCAAAACGACAGTCGTACAAATGGTGTCCTCCCGATAAAATGGTACATTGCGTTTGTTTGGCTACTGCCAGTATACCTGCTTGTAAAAATAGTGGCAAATGTCTATAAGGTGGCAATTTTCTATGGTGGCTTCTGTCCGGACACCTTTCTGTACAAGTTACTGTTACTTATAAACTAGTCAAGGAGACTGGGAAAACTGTGGACAGGTAACGAACTGTTCCACTAAACTGTAGTTTACTGCAAGTACCCTTGGTCCAGCTTTGTTCCTTGTGTATATCAATAATATAGATAAGCTAGATATTGAGGGCAAGCTCTTCCTGTTCGCGGATGATACTGCAGTTATATTCAGGGGTGCAAGCTGGGATGAAACATTTTTAAAAGCAAAAATAGGAATGAAAAAGCTTAAGACATGGTTTGATAAAAATATTCTAACTATGAATGTTGGTAAAACAAAATGTCTTCCTATTGCACTTAGACCCTCCAGTGAGCCTCCCACAAACTTAGTGCTGAAACTTCACTCTTGTGATGATATTAATGGAACTGACTGTAATTGCCAGACTATTGACAGGGTTAAAAGCTACAACTATCTAGGAGTTATAATAGACTCTAACTTGAGATATGAGACAATACCCCACAGAGGCACTTTTCAATTATTCACGATTGCTGACTGTCAGGCAGATATACATAAAAAACGTACTCATGTTTACTTACAGAAATAGGAATTGTATTGTCACAGAGATAACACATAACTACAGTACACGAGGCTCTGAAAATGTTGGTCTACAGGTCCCTAGAATTTTCAAAGCGATAAATTGCTCAAACCCATTTTATGTTTCAAACATTCTATTGAGGAAAGCGCCGACCAGAGAAATTAGAGAACCCACTGTCAATGTCTACGCTTACAAAAAGATTGTTTGCAATTGGTTATATGAGATCGGTGCCAATAACGCAGAACATTTGCTGGAGCCTTTATACATGTAGTCTTACAAAATCACTGATTAGAAGCAAGGATAAAAATACAATCTCTCCCATGAAATATTGATTGAACCTCACGCCTGTGCTTGTCTCATCCAAATTAATTTGTACTTTTGGTTTGCCATCTCTTAAGGCGGCATATGAGTTCATAAATAACTGGAATTGTGTATAATTATATTCTATATAACATCCCTTTGACTCCTTCACTCTCATAAGGGCCTATACTTACATAGATATATTTTTTCCCTCTTATTACCGCATGTACTTTGCTCATATTTTTAATGTTTTTTTTTCCAACATAATAGAAAAATTACTGGACATTTTCAGTCAATAACGAATTAATTTAATAGAATGGTACTCGTCCCACACACAAGTCTATGACTCATGTGGGACTATCCCTTTGTTGTTGCTGTCGGCGCACTCTGATAATATAGGCTACGGTGTTAGGCGGGTTATTGAATGATTGTATTGTGTTGTCACTGAAGGTTGTTAATGTTTGTTAAGTTATGAATTTTTTTTTTATAAATTATCAAATATTACTAATGTTTTGTGCAGGTTATTTTGTATGATGAGAGATGAGAGCCGTAATTGATAATTGTGTTAGTCATGATAATTACTTGTAGGTACTCTAAGTTATGATTGCTGATGACATCCACATTTTGTTATGTAGAACAATCGGAATAAGTATATGCTAACATACTGGTACTGAACTTGTATAAATTTGTGTGCGCTTGCTGTGACAATAAAGAATTATTGAATTGAATTGAATTGAATTGTTATCAGGTAGCTGTTACTAATAACTGCTACTTATACCTGTTACTAATAACAGTTATTTTTGGACAAGTTACTGTTACTTATAAACTAGTCAAGGAGACTGGGAAAACCGTGGACAGGTAACAAACTGTTACTTATACCTGTTACTAATAGCTGTTACTTATAGCTGTTACAAATAACTGTTTCTTATACCTGTTACTAATAACTGTTATTTTTGTACAAGTTACTGTTACTTTTAAACTAGTTGAGGAGACTGGAAAAACCGTGGACAGGTAACGAACTATTCCACTAAAGGTAGCTGTTATATTTGTTCAGCTAATCTTGTGAATCCTCTAAAGCCTCAGTTTCTTAGAATGCGGATTTGTACCAAATGAACAGCGGACAGGGCCGATAAACTCGATTTGCTTTTGAAATATAGTTGGTGAGCCACAACAGTAGTTAATTGAAACAAAAATCTTTTTATATTGGTAGGAAACTCTACAACAAGCTACCACAGTTTTTAGAGTCTTTAAAATATAGTAATATTTAAAAAATATTTAGTTAAGCTCTTTATAGTGTACAAGAGTTTCTTTCATATCAAAATTAAGCCTCTCCTCAACTAATTGATATAATAATTATGGTAACCAGTGTACAAGATAGTATAATTGTATAATTGTTGATCTGACTTGTCTTATACTCCTTAACTGGAGTCTCCAAGACGTAATCTACAAAAAAATAATATAATTTTGAAATATATTCGAGAAATTGTGTATAATCTGCTTATATATTCATATAATACCTTCTTCGATACATAATCTGCTTTCATTAATACTATACTGTGTTGTAAAACATCCATAAAACCATCAATACTCCACCGAAGATACTACACTGTCGATTCATCGATACTATAAGTGATATACTATACTATCGATAAAAGCTTGTTTTCTAGTGATAAAAATCAATGAGTCAACACTTCCCTAAACATCGAATTAAGAAAGTTATTTTTTATTGATTGGAATCAATGATCTGCAGTTATGTGAGGCTCAAATCGATTGAAGTACAGTCACGTTCAAAAGCTGATGATTTTAATACTGATAAAAGATTAATGAAATCAGATTGATTGATAGAATCCATGCTGTGTTAGAACAATAGCTGATAGTTAAGGATAGTTGGTACACAATTGTTAGAACATTAGTTTGTAGATTGATTGTATAATACACTTAATAGTAATTTAGGTCAGACTATGTTTATTTGAGATAAAAGATTAGAATTCTAAAATGTTGTACACACAAAAACAAAGGATAGGCAAGTTTTCTTTTGATGACTTGTCGAAATATTGAGATATCTGAATAGATAACAGACTCAAAGATGACGACAAAACAACGGAAGTGATAGCCGAGTGCCGTAGCAGGTATCTGTTCAATCAGAGATAAGCTACAAAACTCCTGGGCGCTATTTGTAAGGGTGACCGATTGGATCGGCCAGCAAAAAGACTCTGTTTTCTGCTGTAAAATCACTTGCGGGCGGTTCGGAACCCACCCAAAACTGTAGGCCCAGCTCATCAATCACCAATTCATTGCCCACGCACAGGTCTCAGACCGATGTGGGCTTCATCCTCAGGGAAACGTTGACAAATTTGTCTGTTTTAATGTAGATATTTATTCCAGTAGAGCGCTCTCGTTTTTATCAAAATTTAACATTACTAGTAATAAAACTTTAAAAAACACTTCAAAATGGAAACTGTGACTCACGTTATGGCGTGACTCAGAGTGTATTGTGGGTCGTCTGACGATGCTCTTGACAAAAATGTGAAAAGGCCGTCACACCATAACGTGAGTCACAATTTCCACTAGAAAGTGTTTTTTAAAGTTTTATTATATATTAGTGGAAACAATATGGATCTTCAACATCATATATTTTTTTAACATAATTTTGTATTAAAATTTAATTTTACTAGTAGTTGTGTGAACAGTAGACGTCACGCCCCAGGAATAAGGGTGCTTGCACAGAGGAGCATACTCCATGTACTCAATGATAATCACTCAATGCAAATTTGAACACAATCATCACACCTAACCGTTAATTCAATTTGCGTAGTCTATTTCATGTCTGTTTTCCACAAAAATTCACTCTGTATTACGTAAACAAGGCTGTGTTTTCTATTTTCGAGACAGCAGCTGATTGCTCTAAAATTAGATTTCAGATGTCTGATGAATGAGTTTATAAAACAATATTAATTAAATTTGTATATCTGTTCATTTGTAATTGAAATTGTAAAAAATTTAGTTTACAACTGGAGAATATGATACTAAATAAATTTATTATTTTTTGTACTCTTGATATTATTGATAAATATGAAAAAACCATCTACTTTGTAATTACTTGTTACTACAACACTAAATTGAAATATTAGAAATTATTTGTTTCTCTCAAACAAATATGTTATTCTTATGAATGATAACTTAATTAAAATGAGGGATCAACTAGATAAATAAGAGGGCCCGAGGGATATCTTGAAATCCAATTCCAATTGCTTATGAAGGAGAAGCCCATTTTAAAAATCATGTTTCCTACAGAAGAAAACCCTTAGAGCCTTACTTTTTCTTTTTAAATATCTTTTAAATGCAAGCAACTTCTGAAAATCCTTACACATACATAACTGGGTATTGCTTGAAGGAAGATCCATGCAGAATTTTATTTAATTTGGTCCACGCGTTTAGCCGTAAATGCATTACAGACAGACAAATAATACAAAACGGTGGACTTGAAACGGAGAACTCTCTTCGTTCGGTCAAATATCATAGAAAGTTTAGTCTCAATAGTTTTATGTTTGTGCTCTCTCACACACTCTCTCTCTCTCTCTCTCACTCTCTCTCTCTCTCATATTCTCTCATATATATTAGACAATGACATATATAGATCCTTATCAATGTAAACTGGGACATGTTGAGGTAAAAGGTTTTGTAAAGGTTTTCTTTCTCTTTTCATTTTATTTTAACAATCACATCATTAAATTTTATTTCTGCTGTACAGTACCTTGAAATATATATTTTAACTTTCTTTGTAGTGGCGTAGGTGATATTGTGGAAGGTATCCATAATGAATAATAAGGCATGAATTTGTCACAACCACATTGATTAAAACTTTGAGAAACTAGTTTCGGTTGTTACACCATTATCAATCTCAATCAAACTAAATGTGGTTGTGACAATTTCGTCTTATTATTCATTAAAATATATATTTGTTTTATTTATAATCTTTTCTATTCAAACTTTTCAACCGTTCATTGTAAAATAGAATAGAATAGAATATAGTTTATTGTCCAAAAACATAAAAATGTATAAGACATAGTCAAAATGTAAAAAAGCTAAAACATCAATACAAAATTCAAAATTTAAACACCTGATTTACATCAGTCAAAATAATCATTTAATGAATTAAATGGAAAGCCAATCAAACAATTTGTTAAAATCAATTTAAAACTTTTCAAACAGTCAATACATTTGAAGGCAGCTGGTAACTTATTAAACATTTCCATGCCAAGGATTTAATATAATATTCAAGGAAGATAGACCTTTCAACATTTTTGTAAACGATAATCAACTAGACCAGAAAAAACATTGCATTTCTAGGAGTTTTGTTGGATAGACGATTGACCTGGGCTCCATACATTGAGAAAATATGTTGTAAAATTTCATCTGGGGTATTTGTACCGTGACAGCTTGCTACATTTAATAACAAAAAGTTACTTTTTACAGCTTACCATGGGCTCTTAGTGTCACATATTAGGTATGCTATCTTAGTATGGGGTAATTCATCAAAACCAAATCTTGATAGGGTGTTTAAGATCCAAAAGAAAGCAGTTAGGTGTATAGAAAGAGTAAATAGATTGGATTCATGTAGGCCGTTGTTCAAGAGACTTGGTCTCCTAACTGCACCCTGCTTATATGTGTATGAAGCTACTTTATATGTAAAAATGAATGATATTAACCAAAATCTTGATGTACATGATTATAATACAAGAAGCCGAGGAGATTATCACTTGGTGAGCCACAATAGTAGCTTATTCAAACAAAAACCTAGTTATATTGGTGGGAAACTCTACAACAAGCTACCGCAGTTTTTAAAGTCTTGAAAATATAGAAATATTTAAAAACAATTGAAAAAATATTTAGTTTAGCTTTTTATAGTGTACAAGAGTTCCTTTCATATCAAAATTAAGCCTCACCTCAACTAATTGATATAGTAATTATGGTAACTAGTGTATAAGAGTATAATTATTGTTGATCTGACTTGTCTTATACTCCTTAACTGGAGTCTCCAAGATGTAATCTACAAAAAACAACTTATTTTTGATTACTTTTTTAGGTTTCTCAAATACGAACAAATGTCAGATGAAAATATGCCTTGCTATGGTTACAATGAAATGATTGACATTGTAGAGGCAGCTTACAATCAATCAATAACCAATCAATCGGCAAAAATATTGATGAACAGAGGAATGAAACCTGCCAAAAAGAAGCCAGGATCTTTCAATTTTACACGTGACGTCAGATTAAAGGTAAATATTATTGATTTATTGATTGCCTTTTTATTTTGATATTGTTTACTGCAATATTACCATAGCAACGAAATCAGTGATTTTTGGCTCCAAACTTCAATATTACTTGTGGCAATATTATATGACTGTAATAAGTCATTTGTGCGCATGCCCTGTCATGAAATTTGACATATTTAAACTGTCGGCTTGAAGAATTTTCATACAATAAATAAACTAAAAAACAAAACTAAAATAAACTATATATACAATAAATAAATAAACTCCTGAGCCATCTTTGTAACGGTGACCGATTGCATTGGCCAGCAAAAAAGACTCTGTTCTCAACTGTTAAATCACTTCCCGTTGGTTTGGATCTCATCTAAAACTGTAGGTCCAACTCATCAATCACCATCATCCAATTCATTACCGATGCACAGGTCTCAGACCTATGTGGGCTTCATCTTCCAAAAAAACCTACCAGCCTTATATTTGAGCAAAATAGTATAGTAAATCTGTGAACAGTAGACCTCACGCCCCAGGAATAAGGGTGCTTGCACAGAGGAGAGGAGCATACTCCACGGTCCTCGGAAAGCCATACAGAGAGGGCCCAGGAGAGCGTTGCTCATCTAATCTGATTGAAAAGATACCTGCTACGGCTCAATCATGATAACTAGTAGTTGAGGGGGAACAGTAGACCTCACGCCCAAGAATAAGGGTGCTTGCACAGAGGAGCATACTCCATGTACTCAATGATAATCACCAGAGCAAAATTAAACACAATCATCACACCTAACCCTTGATTCAATTTAAGTCGTCTATTTCATGTCTGTTTTCCACAAAAGGTCACTCTGTATCACATCAACAAGGCTGTGCTTTCTATTTGCGAGACAGCTGATTGTTCAAATTAGATTTCAGATGTCCGATGAATGATTTAATGAATGAATCAAATTGTAAGAACTTGCTCGTTCCTAGCCAATTTTAGGTGGGATCCGAACCAACGGGAAGTGATTTAACAGTTTAGAAAAATTAATAAAACGTAAAATTAATAATGAATAAATTAAATTAGAAGCACTCACTCTTTCCTAGCCAATTTTAGGTGGGTTCCGAACCAACGGGAAGTGATTTTACAGCTGAGAAAAATTAATAAAACATAAATTTAATAATGAATAAATCAAATAGGAAGCACTCACTCTTTCCTAGCGCATCAGACGCATTCCAAGGTTATCAATGTTTGGATTTTCAATGTCCACGGATTCAATAATCTATTATTAGAACAATCAATAATTAACGAGTGATAATCACTTAAATATAACTCAACAAGAAGAGTTAGAGTCTGCACTTTGAGATGTAGAAATTAAATTTTAGAAGGAGGCAAGAAATATGTTGGAGACATCAGCATGCAACAATGTTGATAATTATTATCAACAGACTACGGATGGTGTTAGAGAGAGAGAGAGAGAGGGGTGAGAGAAAGAGAGTGAGAGACAGAGTGTGAGAGTGAAAGTGATTGAGAGAGAGAAGAGAGAGTGAGAGGGTGATAGGGAGTGAGTAGGCTTCAACGAAAATAATTACAATTATTATCAGCAAGTGTTCGTATGGATGTAACCCATATTATCTCGACTTGAAACATATGGCATAGAATGCCAAATGTATATTGAAACACAGCACTAGCTTGTATCTAACTTTTAGGCCTAGATATGCATGTTAATAATATTGTTACGGGTTCTTATAACTAAAATAAGGCTGGCAACACTAAAGTTCACACTTGCACTTTATTTACACAAATTAGTCTATTTACACAAATTAATTGTAAGTTCAATTAATTAGATAAAACAGATCATCAAATGACAAGCTAATACTTATTTTCAGTAATTATTTACAAGAATTAATGAATAAGTAATTACAGGCTGATCAATAATAAAAGAAACAAGAGTCCAATAAACCGTACAAATGAATAATTAATTACAGTCTGATCAATAATAAAAGAAACAAAAGTCCAATAAAATGTACAAAAATGTGGAAAGAAATTATAACAAAGAGCAACTAATCACTTACAAAAAACACAGTCTAATTCGTTATTTGACAGTCCCAAATAATATCACTTAACACAACGTCTTTAAACTATTAGTAAGCTGCAAAAACAGTTAACACTTGTCTCTGCACTTGACACTGTCTAAAGACTGAATAAAGCACTGTTTACTCCACTGGCACTGGATTTTCTCTTCTACAAGATCTGTAATACAATCTGTCATGCAGGTTTGAAAACTGACTGTCTGGTTCAGGTGGACTCCTTTATATAGCTGTTGTAGTTGTATAATTCCACTAGATGCATCGAGAAGGCCACAGAATGCTTGGAATATAGACCTCGATTGTTCGGGAAGAATGTAGAAATCTCAAGAAATCAATTGAGTGAGAGAGTTGCAGACTTGAATAATAAGAGTGACAAAGACATGTGAAAAGAGAACGCAAGAGAGCAAGAGAATGCATATTGCGTTTCAAGTCACGTACGATCATGAATGGAATGATCTATGTAGAATAGCATATTTCTATGTGCGTAAATAACTGCTTTGCTTGCTTTTGTAACAATATATACAAAATAGTTAGTATTGAAAACAGAGGCTGGTGTTTATTATTATTTTTATTATTATTATTAAAAGACAAAAAATTCCCAAATTGAAAGACGATGAGTAAAGATGGTTCATTTTTCGGATTTGTTCTTCTTGTTTGCCCACCAGCTTTTCATTTTTTGTGCGAATTCAGCGTTTATCTCTTCACTCCATTTTGTTCCAACTCTTGGAAGTTTTGTCTCTGGTATAACTTCCCGTTTATAAAGTTTTATTCTAAAGTTTTTTCTATTGTAAATTTCTTTATTGGTTATTTTGGTCTTTTTTAACATTTCGTATCCATTCTCGTCCATTGACAAGTGACGCTACATAGTTTACAATAAATTCTTTTTGCTAGTCTATTGTCTGGAAGCCTCATGATGTGACCATAAAATTTAAGGCGTCTTTTCCTCATATCTGTCTCTATATTAGAATATTCTTCAACTTTACACGTTCTCTGTAATCTATATCCGTTTTCGGTATGCCTTGGTCCAAGGATTTTCCCAACTATTTTTCTTTCTTCCTTCTTTAGATTTTCCATATCCATTTTCCTGTTCAGGGACAGGGTTTTGCTGGCATATAAAATTGCTGGTTTACTCACTGTATTGCAATGCCCAACCTTTGTATGAAGAGATGAACATATTTTATTATAGATATATATTGCACCATCCCTAGGCCTTACAACTTTCTGTATTCTTTCTTGTGTTTATTATTCTGACTGGTGTTTATTATTTAAAAAAACTTCGGAGGATGAAGCCCACATAGGTCTGAGACCTGTGCGTGGGTAATAAGTTGGATGATGGTGATTGATGAGTTGGACCTACAGTTTTAGGTGGGTTCCGAACCACCCGCAAGTGGTTTTACAGCAGAGAACAGTGTATTTTTTGCTGGCCAATCCAATCGGTCACCCTTACAATGAGTACCTAGGAGAACGCAGCTTATCTCTATCTGATTGAACAGATACCTGCTACGGCTCACTGCTATCACTTCCCTTATTTAAAAAATAATTAAATTTGTTCTTCTTGTCATTTATATGAATAATGTATTCATTGTTCCCTATTTTCTAATAATCTTCCAACTAGATTTTCTATATATTTGTATTTATTATTACCTATTTTCAGCTAATCTTACAACCAGATTTTTTTATATATTTGTATATATTTTGTATTTACTATTTTCTGGTAATCCTCCTACCCGATTTAGTATATATTTCCCCCTATTTTCTTGGAATCCTCCAACCATTTCCCCCACCTACGTGAGTAAGTAAATTTCAATTTAAATTTATTAACACACACAACCCAAAAACAAACATAACCCATACAAGTATTTTGACCTAAGTATTTTCTATTTAATTTTCTTCTAATTATTTTTAATTTTTCTATTTCCACAGACTGGCAGCACTCTAGCAATGATACCCAAAGAGCACTCGCTGGCCATGGCGGAAAAAATCCGTTGTGCCTATCTGAATATACGTGCCGATGACGGATTTTATACGCCCGATGAACTTTACGACGAAATTTTAGAAATTATCTCACAAAATGCGAAATATTTTGAAAAACACACCGTTCCCGGCAAACATCATGTGCACCTTAATGAACCGAGCCAGATGGCGGAAATAATTTCGAAATTTTTACTGAACAGAGAGGAAGATAGCGGTAGAGAGGAAGATGAACAAGGAGAAAGTGCAAATGGGGAAAAAGATAATTGAAGAAATAGTTTCAAAATTTTTACTTAACAGAGAAGAAGATAGCGGTAAAGTTGAAGACGAACAAGGAGAAAGCATGAATGGGGAGAAAGATAATTGAAGAAATAGTTTCCAGATTTTTACTAAAGAGAGAGGAAGATGGCGGTAAAGTTGAAGACGAACAAGGAGAGAGCATGAATGGGGAGAAAGATAATTGAAGAAATAGTTTCCAGATTTTTACTAAAGAGAGAGGAAGATGGCGGTAAAGAGGAGGAAAAACAAGGAGAGGATGGGAATGGGGGGGGGGAAGATAATTGAATGTATGTGAATCAATGCTTAAACCAAAGGAATAAATATATTTATTTATTTATTTTCTTTCAATTTGACAGCCTCTGGACCACTTGAGTTCAAAGACTCTTTTGAGAGTCTTTTCATTTATTTATTACTATTTCTTTTTTTTTTTTTTTTTTTTTTTTTAGGATGGAGCCCACTACGTTTGCAACCTGTGCGTGGGTAATGAATGGTGATTGATGAGTTGGACCTACAGTTTTAGGTGGGTTCCGAACCACCTGCAAGTGATATTAACTTAAATTTATGATATTAACTTACGCTCACAAGTCAATTTAAAAGGAAGGCTTTTTATGTCAATCATTTCCTAACGTTCCCAGCACAAATAGAAACATAGTTTTAGTAGATGAACCAGGGTGACATTTTTTGAGCACATAAATATATCAGACTGCACAAACTGAAGTGAGGATGAGCTCCAATTCATTTCTGTGTGTTACAAAACATCACGAAACCTGTGTTTCTTTCAGCACTGGACTAATCCTTCAAAACATCATTTCTAACTGTACTGTGATTTTTTTGGTGAAACGTCAGATATTAAGTCTACAACATTCATAGAAATGCAGTCTTTTCAAAAAGAAGCAACAGCGACATTTAGTGGAGCACATTAATGAATTAGAGCTCATCCTCGCTTCTGTTTGTGCAGTCTAATTACTGTGTTTCATAAAACATCACCAAACCTGTTTTTCTTTTAGCACCTGCACTAATCCTTCAAAAACATCAAAATTACAGGTCCGTGAAGTTAGCCCCCCATGGAAGCACTAATGTTGAAAATAGTATGAATGGTTAGTGCTTTGTTAGTGCTAGTTAGTGCTTCAAGTCCCACCATTAGTGCTCTTTTGGTTCCAGAGATATGTGCAAAAAAACACGGGGGGGGGGGGGGGGAGCTAACTTCCATGAAGTGGAAATACTCAAGCTATGAAGTTGAAAATGATGTCAATCGTAAGTGCTTTGTTAGTGCTCGAAAATTATCCAAGTCCCATCGATAGTGCTCTTTTAGTTTGGGAGATATAATTGAAAAACCTCAGGGGATCACCACGCCCTTTTTGAAAAAATTGAGCTATGATGTCGAAAATGGTGTCAATCGGTAGTGCTTTGTTAGTGCTCAAAAAAAGATACAGGTCCCATCGTTAGTGCTCTTCTGGTTCAGGAGATATAAGCTAAAAACCTTGTTATAGATACAATACTTGAAAAGTAAAAAATATGTGTAAACAGCCTAAGGTGGTCGTCACCACCCTTTTGATAAACTTGAGCTATGAAGTAAAAAATGGTGTCAATCTTTAGTAGTGCTTCGTTAGTGTTAAAAAAGATACAGGTCCCATCATTAGTGCTCTTGAAAAAAATTGCTCATAGAAAAAATTGATAAACATATAAGTGAAAGTTGGTGCTTGTAATTACTACAAGTTAGTCCCATCGTTAGTGTAACTTTTTAACTTCTGAAAAAAAAACATTAGTATATGTATTGTGTAATTAATAAATTGAAATATGTTAAAATTGGTGAACTTGCTGTAGTTACAAAGTGAATAAAAAGTTTTGATTGCCGGTAGGGGGGGGGGGGGGGTAGGTAGTCAAGGAGTGTTTTGTGTTGTATGTAGGTGAGAGGACAACTGGTAAAGTGGACCCCCCTTGAAAAATTTCTGGATACGCTGCTTAGGCTTGTCCCACACTGGATCCGCTCAGTTTAGCCAACTCAGCTCAGCACAGATCAGTCAGCTCAGTTCCGGCAGTTTTCCCACACACTACGCCAGTTCATTCCACTCAGCTCAGTCGTTATGAGATTTTTAGAAATGATTCTTCTCAAGTGTGAAATCTAGTCAGCTCCTAGGATTCATATCATCTATTTATAAAATAAAATCATTTTCCTACAACTGCTCGTAAAGTAGTTCTTTATGTACTGAAAACTAATTGTAAAATACCTCTTTACTGCTCTGCGAGCGGTAAAGTACTTTACACTCACCAGCTGTTTTCTTTACACTTCTGTTTTGATTTTGATGTCTTCTCATTTGTGGATCACAGAATCTGTGAAATTCTCATAACCTCAACAATGGCGCATGCTAACCAAATTCGCGCATGGTCTGTGATGTTACAAACTACAAGCTTTTATTAGTGTTGGAATCCAGAACTGCAGTTGTAGGAAAAATATTGTATTTAATTTGTTTGTGAAGCTTCTTTATCGCTCTTGCAAAATTACTGCGCTCCACTATGCATTATGCAGTAAATGTTTTGGCTCGAGCAATAGTCACGCTTCATGCTCTTAATACATAAATAACTATTAATTCAATTGAATTAATTCAGCTGCTGTCTTGACCAATAACATAATTATTTTCTATTTAAGTTTATTATGAATATTTCAATGTGATATTCCAACTTGATGTTTATTTGAGATAAAACTATGGATTGAATTTAAATTTTTTGCTACATTATTCTATTTACCCAAAATCTGCCGCTGGATCCGCCCCTGCTCCAGTGGCCTGAATTACTGAATCGTTTTTTTTATTGCGGATGATGCCCACATGAGTCCGGAGACTTGTGCATGGGTAATGAGGTGAATGATGAGAAACATCCATGGCTGAATGAGATTCGAACCCACGACTGCAGGAAACGAAGCCAGCCAGAGCCCCTTGATATAGACAAGCGTTCAAAGCAGGTGAATAAAATTTATTGTTTAGAGTTTTTTGTAGTGTTGTGATTCTATTTCGAGAATTTATAAATATGGAAAAATAATGCAGGATTTTTCTCACCACTTTCGTTGAGATTTGCAGATATTTCCTCCCATACGACCTCCTTCATCATAATATTATAATAGTCCTTGTGTGACAGGTTGTATAACATTGGATATGCCTGTACCGCTGATATCAGGCGTTCATCAAAACTCATCTTGATATAATATAATCTCTCTCACAGCATATGATCTAATCCCAGCACTGAGAAAATATGTCAGACCTCCCGAGTTCAGTTGCACAACACGTGTCTGTAGGCCTACTCTGCGCATGCGCGGCATCTCAGCTTCAGGCAAAAATCACTCGCTTACAAAAAAGTGGCTGAGACGGACGGGGCGGTCTGAGCTGAGCTGACGGAACGGATCCGGTCTGCTGCTCTACGTTTGAATACATGGTTTCCGAATTTTGACAGAAGCGACTGAGCTGAGCGGGCTGAACTGAGCGAATCCAGTGTGGGACAAGCCTATGGTTCCAATTGATAAGTCACATAGAAAAAATTATGTCTATTAAAAGAAAAAAAATAGTTCACTTTGCAGGCAATTACATCAACATTAAAATTTGAAATGCATGAAAGTTTGGGGTTTTTCCCAAACCATATTTTGATTTGACATTGAGTTCTAGTTGATTGGACTCCCCAATAAATAGTTATGGCCATTTTAATATAAACAACGTGAGAAAAACTAGTTACTGTAGCAGACAACATAAAGTGAGACCCATTGAAAAATCACTGTTTTGGGTAGTATCACTGTTTTGGATAAATTATCACTAACATTTTTTTTTAAATAGAAGAACAAGTATTATTCTAAGATTTTCGAGTATTTTATTAATTCTATTCTCTTCTGATCTTACATAATCGTCATAATGTATTCTCAACACACCTCGATCTGCTCTCTAAACAGTGTCCAGGGTAAGCTCAACCTATAATATATGAATCTGAAAAACTAAAGAAAAAACTATGGTATATGTAAGGTATTTTACACATCATCCCAATTTCGTAATTCTGTGACCACTGCAATAAGTAATCCACCAGAAAAAAATTAACTCCAAACTGGAATTCCAGGCAAAACTAGGAGGAACGCCAGTAATGATAAAAACTATAGTTCTTATATATTTGTAATATCACTCAATTAAATTTTGCTTGGGCTAAAACAGGAATTTGAGGAAATTCCTCTATTGATATAAATATTTAAAAAAGTACTATATAATTACAATATTTGAATTACATAATGAAACATATTCATGCACCAACGATTGATACCATTCTCGACTTCCTGTCTCAAGTACCACAACTAGAAGGGGACCAACCCTCAAGGGTCCCATTTCAAGCTTCTCTGTGAAGTTTTTTGCTTATATCGCCCAATTGATATGAGCACTAATGATAAGACTAGATTCAAGAACGTGCACTAGAAGAAATAACTATCGAATTCATAGAACTTTTTTTTTTGAAACAGGGGGTGATGACCACCTGACGTTTTCACCTATATCTCCCAAAACCGGAAGAGTATTAACGATTGTACTTGGATCATTTTCAAGCATAACAATTGACACCATTTTCAACTCCATAGCTTGAGAATTTCTCCTGCGAGGGGTGCTAACTTTATGGAAGTTAGCCCCCTCAAGGTTTTTTGCTTGTATCTTATGAACCAGAAGAGCACTAACGATGGGACCTGTATTTTTTTTGAGCACTAACGAAGCACTACTAAAGATTGACACCATTTTTTACTTCATAGCTCAAGTTTATCAAAAGGGTGGTGACGATCACCTTAGGCTGTTTACACATATTTTTTACTTTTTAAGTATTGTATCTATAACAAGGTTTTTAGCTTATATCTCCTGAACCAGAAGAGCACTAATGATGGGACCTGTATGCTTTTTCAAGCACTAACGAAGCACTAAAGATTGACACCATTTTCGACCTCATAGCTCAATTTTTTCAAAAAGGGCGTGGTGACCCCCTGAGGTTTTTCAATTATATCTTCCGAACTAAAAGAGCACCATCGATGGGACTTGGATAACTTTCGAGCACTAATGATTGACACTATTTTCAACTCCATAGCTCCAGTATTTCTATCATGGGGGGGGCTAACTTCATGGAAGTTAGTACCCCCCAAGGTTTTTTGCTTATATCTCATGAACAAGAAGAGCACTAACGATGAGACCTGTATCTTTTTTAAGCACTAACGATTGACACCATTTTCGACATCATAGCTCAATTTTTTTAAAAAGGGCGTGGTGATCCCCTGAGGTTTTTCAATTATATCTCCCGAACTAAAAGAGCACTATTGATGGAACTTGGATAATTTTCGAGCACTAACGAAGCACTTATGATTGACATCATTTTCAACTTCATAGCTTGAGTATTTCCACTGGGGGGGGCTAACTTCCATGAAGTTAGCCCCCCCCCCCCCCCAGTGTTTTTTGCATATATCTCTGGAACCAAAAGAGCACTAACGGTGGGACTTGAAGCACTAACCAGCACTAACGAAGCACTAACCATTAATACTATTTTCAACATAAGTGCTTCCATGGGGGGGGGGGCTAACTTCATGGACCTCAAAATTACACAATTTCAACAGCAATCAATTCTACAACACACCTAGAAACGCTGCCTTATCAAAGTGAAGAAAGGTGACATTTTGTGAGCCACATACATGGATTAGACTACACAAACAGAAGCGAGGATAAGCCCTAACTCATTACAATGCTTCACAAAAGTCACCAAGCCTGAATTTCTAATTGCACCAATTGTTCACAAAATGTTGAAATAACACAATTTCTACAAAAATTAATGCCACAATACACACAGAAATGGAGTCTTATCAAAGTGGAGCAGGGTGACATTTTGTGAAACACATACATGAATTAGACTACACAAACAGAAGCGAGGATGAGCTCTAACTTGTTACAGTGGTTCACAAAAAGTCACCAAGCCTGGGTTTCTTTTGCGCTGGTACTAGACCTTCAAAACCCGTCAAAAATACAAAATTTCTACAGAAATTAATTCCACAACCAACTTAGAAATACAAAGATGTTTCTAAATTTAACACTGTTTTCAGAGATATTGTAGAACTGTTCCATGATTGAATAATAACACAGATATTGTCAATTTCTACTAGCAATATTGCATAATAAAAACTAGTAGAAATTGACAATATCTGTGTTATTATTCACTCAAAGATGTTTCATTTGCGCCAGCACTAAACCTTCAAAAAACGTCAAAATTATACATTTTATATAAAAAAATAAAACATTTATACAAAAAAATTGACATTTTTACAGAATATTAACAACATTTTTACAAAAAATTGATTTTTCAATAGAAAAACATGTTCAAATTTTAATTTTGTCAGGTCGTACCTTCAATTTAGTTTGAAATTTTGCTGCGATGGTTGAATTTTTCCCCAATATTGAGTTGATTGATTGATTGATGAATAAGATTGATGAATCCTTAGTTTTCTGTTGATGAAAGAGATTTTTGAATTGTTGCTGATGCTGCTTTTTCTGGTGTCAGATTTTTTTCAGCTTGTTATGATGGCTACTGGTGGCCGTTATTATTCTAATGCACCAGTTTGTTTGACTCAAATTCCTCCCTTGCTCTCGGCAAACCTAGAAAAAACAGCAAAAATATATTAAAAAATGAAGAAAAATATACACATAACATAGAAAATATTGTAAAAATATATTTAAACATAAAGAAAAATACATATAAAACATAGTATATATTGTAAAGAATTATAAAAATTAATTTGTAAGGTGCAACTTATAATCAATATAATTTTTTGAGAATGAAGCCCACATAGGTCTGACACCTGTGTGTGGGTAATGAGTTGGATGATGGTGATTGATGAGCTGGACCTACAGTTTTAGGTGGGTTTCGAACCACCCGCAAGTGAATTTACAGCAGAGAACAGTGTTTTTTACCCACTTCTATTTTTCTGTTGCTGAGTTTTAAGAAAGAAGGTAAGGTAAGATATTTATTCATGGCACAAGAAAAGAAAGAAAAAGAAGATGGAGAAGAAGAAAAGGAAAAAGAAGGAGCAGGAGCAGGAAGAACAAGAACAACTACTAATGAAAAAGAAGAAGAAGAAGATTAAAAAAAAGACCTGGGAAATTTCGGGCATTGTTGTCGGTGTATTTGAATAGCGACGGCGGCGGCCATGTTGGTTTTCTTTTCACATCGACGTTCCTGCAATTATTATTAATACCTCCTGCGCAAGAAAATGTGCGAATTCCTCTACCAGGCAAGCGATAAATCTCAACAAGAGAATTGATCACAATAGAGAAAGAATACAATGCGCGCTGTACGGTGGGAAGGAAATTTTATGACTGACAAGGTCAGGGACAGGTTTTTCAATGGTGGAATACGGCTACTGTATACTTCTATACATAGAAATACCATATATCATACCAGTGAAAGGTTATATTGCACCCTAAGTAAATATGTTTGTGCATAAATCTTAATACATCATAATATAAATAGTAAAAAATGCCAATACCTTCAATTCAAAATCAAACATAATTCAAATAAGGACGAATAAGGTGAAGAAGACAGAAGAACAGGAAGCACATAATAAGCCAAAGATGGAAAAAGAAAAAGAAGAAGAAGAGTAGAGTAGAGTAAAAGAAGGAAAAGATGACAAAGATTTTTTTTGTTTTTTTTTTTTTGTAGATTACGTCTTGGAGACTCCAGTTACAAAGTATAAGACAAGTCAGATTAACAATCATACAATCTTATACACTAGTTACCATAATTACTATATCAATTAGTTGAGGTGAGGCTTAATTTTGATGTGAAAGGAACTCTTGTACACTACATCACTATATATAATATATAAATAGTAAAAATGCCAATACCTTCAATTCAAAAACAAACATAATTCAAATAAAAATAGGGCTATAAACATGTTTGTAAACGATAATCAACTAGACCAGGAAGAAAACATTGCATTTATAGGAGTTTTGTTTTTTCTTTTTTTCGAAGGATGAAGTCCACATAGGTCTGAGACCTGTGCGTGGGTAATGAATTGGATGAATAAATTAGAAAAATATTTACTTGAAGCTTTTTATAGTGTACAAGAGTTCCTTTCACATGAAAATCAAGCCTTACCTCAACTAATTGATAAAGTACAAGATTTAAAGACCTATGTGGGCTTCATCCTCAAAAAAAAAGATTCATGTAGGCCGTTGTTCAACAGACTTGGTCTCCGAACCGTACCCTGCTTATATGTGCATGAAGCTACTTTATATGTAAAAAAGAGTGACATTAACAAAAATCTACACGATTATAATACAATAAGCCGAGGAGATTATCACTTGGTGAGTCAAACAGTAGCTTATTCAAGCAAAAACCTAGTTATATTGGTAGAAAACTCCACAACAAGCTACCGCAGTTTTTAAAGAGTCTTGAAAATATAGAAATATTAAAAAAACAATTGAAAAAATATTTAGTTTAGCTTTTTATAGTGTACAAGAGTTCCTTTCATATCAAAATTAAGCCTCACCTCAACTAATTGATATAGTAATTATGGTAACTAGTGTATAAGATTGTATAATTGTTGATCTGACTTGTCTTATACTCCTTAACTGTAGTCTCCAAGACGTAATCTACAAAAAAAAAAAATATATATATATACATGTTGGTGCATAAATCACATCAAGAATAGATTTATATTTGAAAATAAATCTTGATTATAATATGTTTGAGCATAAATCTTAATACATCTTACCAAGGATAGATTTATATTTGTGAATAAATCTTGATTTATGATAAATTTGTGCATAAGTCTTATCCAGTACTATAAAAAATAATTTGAGTAGCTTGAAGGCCGCAATGAAAGGTTCATTTATTTGAATACTCCATGTACTCAATGATAATCACCAGAGCAAAATTGAACACAATCATCACACCTAACCCTTGATTCTATTTGCGTAGTCCATTTCATGTCTGTTTTCCACAAAAGGTCACTCTGTATCACATCAACAAGGTTTTGTTTTCTATATGCGAGACAGCTGATTGCTCAAATCAGATCAGATTCTACATGTCTGATGAATAAGATTATAATACAATATTAACTATTAGTTGTGTGAACAGTAGACCTCACGCCCCAGGAATAAGGGTGCTTGCACAGAGGAGCATACTCCATGTACTCAATGATAATCACCAGACCAAAATTAAACACAATCATCACACCTAACCCTTCATTCAGTTTGCACCCTTGTTGAGCCTTCGTATGAATTAATCTATGATCTATAAAAATATAAAATATTTTAGAGGAACAAATCATTTCTAATATTTCAATTAAGTAAGATAACAAGTGGTTATTGAGTAAATAATAAATATACAAATTCAATTAATATTGTTATATAAATTCATTCATCAGACATGTAAAATCTGATCTGATTTGAGCAATCAGCTGTATTGAAGAATACAAGTACAGGCTGGATGAAAATAGAAATGCAGCCTTGGTGAGTCTCTACTATGCAAATTGAACCTCTAAGGCGTATGATTGTGTTCAATTTTGCGATGGTAATTATCATTGAGTACATGGAGTATGCTCCTCTGTGCAAGCACCCTTATTCCTGGGGCGTGAGGTCTACTGTTCACACAACTACTAGTAATATATTTGAGAATAATAAATCTTATCCCGTTCATTGACTAGTTTGAAAGCTACAATAAAATGTTTTGTATCACCTGTCAAACAATGAGAAAAGGGCAATGAGTGGCACCAGTAAGAGAAATAAACTTCTCTTCTATTTTTGTGTAATCTCTTGAATTCGCATCGAACTAATACTGGAATATGTAAAAATATAAAAATTATTATGACTTTGAAAGGAACTTGATTCAACTTGCAAATAGATAATAAATTAATACCACATCCAATTCCAAACTTTAACTTATAGTAATTTTGCATTTACATATAGAGTGACGGAACCCCAAAACATTTGGGATTCTCAGGGTTCTTCACCAGGGAAAAAAATTGTTTTCCAGGTATTGAAAGGGCAATTTTAAGCTTTTTTTTGTGGTTATCAACTCTTCCTTCATATTATTTGTTGATTGATTCATAGCCTGACAAATTTCACGATCACAATACAATCTATGGGGTATCAGATCTGAGCATTAGTAACAGTTACAGAAATGAGCATTTGAAGCCCGTCTGCAAAAATATTAAGAGACCTTTTCTCGTTTCAAGTCTACTGTGTCAACTTCATTCAAGTGGTCTGGGGTACCTTCAAATCCATGTTTAGGAGCTTCGAAAATACTGGGATCCACCAGCATCATGTGGGCCTTTGATGGCCCAAAGCCGAGGCAAACCCTTGTTTATAAACGTTGAAATTTGAAATATTCTAGATGCAGCCTACTTGAATTTCTACCTCACATGACTAAACTGGCAATAAAAACGGGCCCGCGGCGCCAGGGGCCTCTAGGGTCTGTTAGGCTTCTAAGGGGCCTCTAGAGGTATAAACTGAAGAAAAAGGGGCCCTGCAGGGCCCTAGTTGGACAATTTGGGGCCCCTACTTTTATTTTTGTTTTGTCACTTGCTTAAATTTGTAAAATAATGTGGCCCCTTGACGTTGAAGTCCAAGACAAATTGCCTTGTTCGCCCCATACTCTCTGTAACCTCAATGAATTTATTATTTTTAGGTAAAGTATTTAAAATATTGAAATAAAAGAATATTTTTTCTAGCTGTAACACTTCAAGTATGAAAACTTTTTTACCTCCAGTAACCGATATTATCGTATTGCTTTTGATGCCTTCCTACTCGTTTTTGGTGCCTTTTTTACAGGCTCAAGGGGGGGTTGTAACCCGGAACCTCCCCCCCCCTTTCTACGCCAATGTATACAAGTCTACTATAGCTGTATCTATGTGATGTTGATAATTTTGTTTTCAACCACTCATATGCAAAATTTGTAAATTTACATGAATAAAGAAAGATAATCTAATCTCTCTCTCACTCTCTCTCTCTCTCTGAGGAGACGTCTCCGACTTCTCTTTATTGTTTGTCTTCACCTTTCTCTTCTCCATCTTTTCTTTCTTCTCCTTTTTCTATATCTCCTTCTTCTTCTTCTCCTCCTACTCCTTGTTCTCCCACTACTCCATATTTTTCTTCTCTTTCTAAATTAGTTGACCGAAATTAATCACAATCGAATGTACCATAAGGAGTTACTCAGAGTACTGAACTATATCTATCTACCTCTCTCTCACTCTCACACTCTCTCGAACACACACAACTCTTTCTCTTCCTCTGCCTGAACTAGTATCATCCGGTTCCTACCTGTTCTTTTTTCATATATATACACATAGAAAGAGAAGCATATAACGTATATAGATTGCGAATGCCGGTTTTTGATATATCTAGACACAAAAGTTGTTCAGGAATGCAACTCTGTACTCTGTATTGCTCCAACTCAGCCTATTTTCAATATTTTCATCACTCTCACACTCTCTCACTCACTCACTCTCTCTTTCTCTTGAATAAGAGAGGGTAGGATTTGTTTCTTACATAACTCTCTATCTGATCCTCTCATTCTCACCCTGTACTCAGGGGTATTTGTCCTGCGACAGCTCGCTAGATTGAATGACAAAAAGTTACTTTTTACAGCTTACCATGGGCTCTTACTGTCACATATTAGGTGTGCTATCTTAGTAATTCATCAAAACAAAACCTTAATAGGGTGTTTAAGATCCAAAAGAAAGCGGTTAGGTGTATAAAAAGAGTAAATAGATTAAATTCATGTAGGCCGTTGTTCACGAGACTTGGTCTCCTAACTGTACTCTGCTTATATGTGTATGAAGCTACTTTATATGTAAAAAAGAGTGATTAACCAAAATCTTGACGTACATGGTGAGTCACAATAGTAGCTTAATCAAACTAAAACCCAGTTATATTGGTAGGAAATTCTACAACAAGCTACCGCAGTTTTTAAAGAGTCTTGAAAATGTAGAAATATTTAAAAAACAATTGAAGAAATATTTAGTTTAGCTTTTTATAGTGTACAAGAGTTCCTTTCACATCAAAATTAAGCCTCACCTCAAGTAATTGATATAGTAATTATGGTATCTAGTGTATAATATTGTTGATCTGACTTGTCTTATACTCCTTAACTGGAGTCTCCAAGACGTAATCTACAAAAAAAAGTCCCTCACAATCGTTCATTCACACGCTCTCTCACTTGAATAAGTTTGTTTGAATTGCTTCTCTTTCTCAACCACTCTATCTCTCACGCTCTTACGGCTCTCACTCTCTCATTCTCAATCTCTCTCACTCTCTCTCTCTCTCTCTATCTATCTATCTCTCTCTCTTTCTACAGGAAAGAGTGCATTAACAACTTTTGTATCTAAAAACCGGCATTCGCTGTATATAAATTTAAACTATACTGGTCAAGTGTCAAGAATGTCAAGAATCTTTGTCCAAACTTCGCCATTTCTGTAATTGCATCACTTAGATTGTCATCACCCCATAGTTAATATCATTTGTAATATCATACAAATGAGACCATTGTACATAATTCTTTGCACTATAAAAATAGTATTTTCTGAGTTCATTACTGTACATATATCTATGTGATGTTGATAATTTTGTTTTTAAACAAAATTTCATATACAAATTTGTAAATTTACATGAATAAAGAAAGATAATCTAATCTAATCTCTTTCTCTTGAATAAGAGGATTCGATTTCTTTCTCTTTCACTACCTCTCGCACTCTCACTCCCGTACTCTCGCTTCCTCTTGTTCCCTCTTTTCATTCCCTCTCCCACTCATTCCACCTCTCACCCGCTCGATCACACTCTCTCTCTCACATCCATCTCTCTCTCTTATGCTAGCATCCGGTCACAGTGTATCAGCTCTCTCTTGCCTCTGGTTGCTGCTGCTTAAACTTTAGCACAAAATATTTTTGTTACTTGTTTTGTAGTTGAGAACTTTTGAATGAAAGTTATAAAGAATGGACTGAAGAGATTTAGCAAAGCCTAAATTAGGCTAAAACTAGCCTAATAGGTTAAATCTAACCTATATTAGGTTGAATCTAGCCTATATTAGGCAAAACTAGTCTATATTAGGCTAAAACTAGCCTAAACTAGGCGGATGGTTTTGAAGTGAATGTTGCTATGTGAATAAAATTGAAATTGAAAAAAAAAATGGAATATGGGAAGTGATAGCCGTGAGGCGTAGCAGGTATCTGTTCAATCAGATAGAGATAAGCTGCGTTCTCCTGGGTCCTGTTTGTAACGGTGACCAATTAGATTGGCAAGCAAAAAAGACACTGTTCTCTGCTGTAAATCACTTCCCGGTGGTTTGGATTACACCTAAAACTTTAGGTCCAACTCATCAATCACAATCATCCAACTCATTACCCACGCAAAGGTCTCAGACCTATGTGGACTTCATCCTCTATAAAAAAAATTGAATTGGGTAGAGCTGCAAATTTACTAAAACTTCACTAATTTCACTTATAAAAACAGTAGAAATAGTGCAAAAAAAGTGCATTTCTCTTTTGAAACAGTAGAATTGTATGGGTGACAACACTGATATATTACTCATCCCCCCCCCCCACCCACACCAACTAATACGCACTCTATGCTAAGTGTATGCACAGTGGAGCACACAATACTCAATATGATAATCACTATCGGAAAATGTTCTCTGCTGTAAAATCACTTGCGGGTGGTTTGGAACCCACCTAAAACTGTAGGTCCAACTCATCAATCACCATCATTCAACTCATTACCCACGCACAGGTCTCAGACCTATGTGGGCTTCATCCTCAGAAAAAAAATTGAAACGCATAGTGTGGAATAGTGTATGAGCAGTGTGAACACCTCCATTCCACAGCATGTGTTGTATTTTGTCATGGTGATTAATCATCGAGTATTGGAACAGCAGTGTGAACACCACCATTTAACAGTATGTGTTTGATTTTGTCGTAGAAATTTTTTTTGAGGATGAAGCCCACATAGGTCTGAGACCTGTGCGTGGGTAATGAGTTGGATAATGGTGATTGATGAGTTGGACCTACAGTTTTAGGTGGGTTCCGAACCACGGGGAAGTGACTTTACAGCAGAGAACAGTGTCTTTTTTGCTGGCCAATCTAATCGGTCACCGTTACAAACAGGACCAACGAGAATGCAGCTGATCTCTATCTGATTGAACAAATACCTGCTACGGCTCGCGGCTATCACTTCAAATATCAACATATATTGGATGAATTGATGAAAAAATCTAAAAAAATGAATAATTTGAAAAACTCACATTTTTGCAGCGTTTTTCTATTCCGGTTATGTCTGCAACTTGTCAAACCAGCAATTAGGAGAAAATAGAGAGCGCCACGACGCTTGCGTACAGGTGTGCGCTATTGTCACTCAACTGACAGCTGATGTGAAGCGAATTTACAGCTAGCAACCGGTAGAGAGCGCACGAATATGGATCTGAAACAACAATAGAACACTAAAATTAATAAACAAATTGAATAAGAGATTATTGATTTTACATATTTGAAAAAATGAAATCTGGACAAAAACAATTGATAGTATTTGAAAAGATAATAGGTGAGAAAGAAAAAAAGAAGAGGAAAAAGAAGAAGGGGAAGAAGAAAGAGGCAGGACAAGAAGACGACAGAAGGAGAAGAAGAAGGAGGAGGAGGTAGAAGAAGAAGATGAGGAGGAGGAGGAGAAGAAGAAGAAGATGGAGAAGGAGAATGAAGAATAAGAACTGGAAGAAAATGGAGAAGAGGAAGAAGGGAAGAAGAAAAGGAGGAGGAGAAGAAGGAGGCGAAGAAGAAGAAGAAGGTGGAGTAGAAGACAGGAGAAGAGGAAGAAGAAGAAGAGGAAGAAGAAGAAGAGGAAGAAGGAGAAATAGGAATAGAAAAATTGGCTCTAGGAGGAGGAGAAGAAGAAGAAAAAGAAAGAAGGTGGAGAAGAAAAGATGTGGAGGAGGAGGAGGAGGAGGGGGAAAAGAAGCAGGTGTGTAGAAGGAGGTGGAGAAGGATGAAGAGAAGAAGGAGGAGGAGGAGAAGGAAGAGAAAGAGGAAGAAGAAGATGGAGAAGGAAAAAGAGATGGGAGAATAATAAGAACTACAGAAGAAAATGGAGAAGTTGGAAGAGAAGAGAAAAAGAAAAGGGGGAAAAGAAGAAGAAGAAGGTGGAGTAGGAGAAGACAGGAGAGGAGGATGAAGAAGAAGAAGATGGAGAAAAAAGAAGAAGAAGAAGATGAAGGAGAAATAGAAACAGAAGAAGAAAAATTGGTTCTAGGAGGAGGAGAAAAAGAAGGAGAGGAAAAAAGAAGGTGGAGGAGAAGAATAGGTGGAGCAGAGGAGGAAGAAGATGAAGAGCAATATGGAGGAGGAGGAGGAGGAGGAGGAGGAGGAGTAGAAGACTGGAAAAAGAAGAGAAATTAGTGGAAGTAGGAGGAGGAGGAGGAGGAGGCTGATTGATGATTTGAAACTAAAGTTTTAGGTGGGTTCCGAACCACCCGTAACTGTTTTTACAGCAGAGACAACGACTAGAGTAGACATAGTGTGAAGAGTTTAAGGAAAAGAAAGAGATAGGAGATAAGTATAAGTACAACAAAGAGGGGTGAAAATGAAGAAAGACAAGATGAGGAAGAAGAAAAAAATAGAAGTAAAAGTAAAAGAAGAAGAATAAAAAGAAGTATGATAATCTTTATGATAGGAAGTATTTGACAAACCTAATTAGTTTATCAGGTGGAATATACAAAACTGTAGTAGTTTAATAAAATATTAAAAATAGATATAATCATCACAGTAGAATGAATTGGCAGAAAATATAGTCAGATCGACAAAAATTGATTATTAGCATATATATACATATATACATACATAAATACATATATATATATATATATATATATATATATATATATATATATATATATATATATATATGTTAAGAGCAAAAGGTTGGAATCAGTTTCACTGCATTTCATCAAATTCATATGACTTTGAAATGTAATATTTATTTTTCCATACAAGGATACAAAATTCGAACGTAGAATAGTAGTGAAATTTAAATACAAAAAAATCATAATAAAGATAATAATAATAATTAAAAAAATAATAATAATGAACTAACAAAAAGAATTGTAAACTATGTAGCGTCACTTGTCAATGGAGGAGAATGGATACGAGATGTTAAAATAGACCTAGTACTGGCCAAAATAACCAACAAAGAAATTCACAATAGAAAAATCTTCAGTATAAAACTTTATAAATGGTTAGTTATACCAGAGGCAAGAGTTGGAACAATATGAAGTGAAGAGAGAAAAGCTGAATTCGTACAAAAAATGAAAAGCTGGTGGGCAAACAAGAAGAACAAGTCCAAAAAATGAACCATCTTTACTGAGCGTATTCCATTTTGGGAGTTTTACGTCTAATAATAATAATGATAATCATAATGATAATGATATTAACAATAATAATGACGATATGATGATTATAATAGTTGTAATAATAATAATATGAAAACAATTAAATAGTAAGCATAGTTTAGTAGTGTTATCAGTGGCATTCCTAAACACTGGCATAATATAAGATAAAGCACGCGCGCTTTAGTTTCCCTAATCTTATCATTAAATAAAACAAAATAAACTGTTTATTTGAAATACAAAACATTTCCGAATTAATTTTAGGACATTGATAAACAACTGTTATGTATTGCTGTAATAAATGAGTAAATAATTTACTGTTCTTTTTATAAACTGTACCCGAAATACTGTAATCACAATTGTTATAACATTTGTAAAATTGTTAAACAACAATTTGAATTTTTTTGGAGGATGAAGCCCACATAGGTCTGAGACCTGTGCGTGGGTAATAAGTTGGATGATGTTGAGTGATGGACCTACAGTTTCAGGTGGGCTCCGAATCACCCGCAAGTGATTTACAGCAGAGTCATTTTTACTGGCCAATAGGATCGTTCACCCTTACAAAGAGAGGCTAGGAGAACGCAGCTTATCTCTGTATGATTGAACAGATACCTGCTACGGCTCACGGCTATCACTTCCCACTATGAATTGAATTGAACACTTGTATTTACAAGTTTAAAATTAAATAAATAAAAACTTAATAAATTTTATCAAAACATACTTGAATCCATTTAGAAAATGATGAAATTTATTGAGCGAATTAATTTTAAATGTTGAAATTCAATTCAAAACCATTTTTGAGGCCTTGATGCTCCTCCCACCAGTGGGCGTGACTTGTTAGGGCCTACAGCCAATCACAGACCTTCAATGAAGAGGAACTTTCTCCATCAGCCAATAGTACCGATTCCTGTTTAGTATATATTAAGCTACTCTGTACTTTAGTTTCAGTTTGTTTGAGATTAATAATGGTGTAACAACCGAAACTAGTATCTCACGGTTTTCAATAAATGTTGTTGTGACAACTTCAAGTCTTATTATTCCACAATATATCCTTCTCCACTACCTAGTTATATTGGTAGGAAACTCTACAACAAGCTACCACAGTTTTTAAAGAGTCTTCAAAATATAGAAATATTAAAAAACAATTGAAAAAATATTCAGTTTAGCTTTTTATAGTGCACAAGAGTTCCTTTCACATCAAAATTAAGTCTCACCTCAACTAATTGATATAGTAATTATGGTAACTAGTATATAATTGTTGATCTGACTTGTCTTATACTCATTAACTGGAGTCTCCAAGACGTAACCTACAAAAAAAAACAACAAAGAGACTCCTAATTCCTTTTTTTGGAATTGTAATGACATTGCCGGTTGAAATCATCCATATAATATCTCATGTTTAATTTAAACATCCCGTTGCAAGGCATGGATATACCACTAGTCGATAACAACAGTAAAAATGTTGCTCCAGTTTGTGAAAATTTGTGTGAACACCACCATTACACAGCATGTGTTTGATTTTGCGATGGTGATTCATTCCACTGTGCACTGTGCAAGCAGCCTACCATGAAGATTATAATGATAATGAAGAAGAAGAAGAAGAAGAAGAAGAACACAGAAAGATTTAGGCTATAACTGGAAATTTCCAGTTATAAGAAAGCAGTCTGAGTTGTGCAAGTACAGGCATGCATGCAAGGCTCACAATATAATGTTATAAATATATAGATATTGACAGGTAACAGGATTTTTATTAAGTTCTAAAAATGGCGCCTAGGAAATCCGGGTTGGAGGATCCCAACTTCGCCTTGAACTGCTAAGCACTTATGAACTTAGACACGACAAAGAGAAGAAGTCTTGCTAACTTAACAGCTAAGTACAGCTGCCAGTTAAAGAAGCAGAACTAAGCATCATGAAGCTTATTACGAGGGAGGGCTTTGTTGTTTGATAGCAATAGAGAGGAGATGAGGAAGAAGCAGAAGAAGGAGGAGGAGGAGAAGACTAGAGAAAATAAGTAGAAATAAAAGGAAGAGGGGTGAAGGAGGAGGAGGAGGAGGAGGAAATGATGGAGAAGGAGGAGGAAGAGGAGGTGAAGGAAGATGAGGAGGAGGAAGAGGAGGTGGAGGAAGATGATGGAGAAGGAAGAGGAAGAGGCGGTGGAGGAAGAGGAAGAGGAGGTGGAGGAAGATGATGAGAAGGAAGAGGAGGAGGAGAAGGAAAAGGCAGAGGAGGAAGAGGAGGAGGAGGAGGAGGAGGAGGAAGTGTAAAAAAGAAGATGGAAGGGAAAAATTAAAATTGTAGTAGTAGGTAAAAGAGGGGGTGAAGGAGGAGGAGGAGGAGGAGGAAATGGAGAAGGAGAAGGAGGAGGAGGAATAAAGAAGGAGAAGGAGAAGGTGAAGGAGAAAGAGAAGAAGAAGGAGAAGGACAAGGAGAAAGAGAAGAAGAAGGACAAGGAGAAGAAGAAGGGGGGAGGAGGAGGAGAAGGAGAAAGAGAAGGAGAAGGACAAGGTGAAGGAGAAGAAGAAGGGGGAAGAGGAGGAGAAGGAGAAGAAGAAGAGGGGGAGGAGGAGGAGGAGAAAGAGAAGGAGAAGAAGGAGAAGGACAAGGTGAATGAGAAGAAGAAGGGGGAAGAGGAGGAGGAGAAGGAGAAGGAGAAAGAGAAGGAGAAGAAGAAGAAGGTGATTGAGTAGGGAGAGGACAAGGAGAAGGTGAAGAAGAAGAAGGAGGAGGAGAAGACGAAGAAGGAGGAGGAGTAGAAGAATAAGAAGACTGGAAAAAGAAGAAAAATTAGTGGAAATCAGAGGAGGAGGAGAAGGAGAAGAGAAGAAAAAATGACTTATAAAATGAGCAGGAATAAGAAAAGGATGAAGATAGAAGAAGGCGGTTTCAAGAGGACAATATAGCTGTCATTAAAATAGAGTAATAAATTTACAGTAGACTATTACATAAAGCAATATTTCTTGAATAATTTATGGCTTAGGAACAAGAAATAGAAGTCTACCAATGCCTACTTAATCTATCAAGGACTTGAAGATCATAATTTTAAGGTTTTAAAATTAAAACATTAATTTTAAGCTATTAAAATAATAGCGGAGTCATTATTATAAGATTAAAAGTGCAATAATTTCTACTATTTTTAATGCTTTAAAATACAGGTCTATATATTTTTGAGGCCCTCTGCTTTATTGATAAAAATAAAGACAAATTTAATACAGGTGAGCTGCTTCATTCGTATAATACCAGAAACAGGTATAACTTAAGGGACGAAATACATCGGACTAGTTTGTATGAGAGGGGTGTGAAGAGTGCTGGAATTCGCCTGTACAACTCATTGCCAGCACATCTCAAGACATTCAAAGGTAAAAACTTCAGAAATAAAATGAGGGAAGAATTGTTGAATGTCTGTCCATACTCTAATGAGGAATTCTTTTCTCATTATGAGATGCAGAGAAACATATGATGAATATGATGACTTAAATTACTGACAAATCCATATACCCCTTTTAAAGGCGGTCAAAGGATGCTAATGAATGAATGAATGAATGAATACCTATTTATTCCTTCGAAATTACTGAAAAAAAGTAAATTATGAAGTAAAGTAACTGAAAAGTAAAAAGTATTAGGGAAGTGATAGCCGTGAGCCGTAGCAGGTATCTGTTCAATCAGATAGAGATAGCTGCGTTCTCCTGGGTGCTCTTTGTAAGGGTGACCGATTGAATTGGACGACAAAAAACACTCTGTTCTCTGCTGTAAAATCACTTGCGGGTGGTTCGGAACCCACCTAAAACTGTAGGTCCTTCTCATCAATCACCATCATCCAACTCATTACGCACGCACAAGTCTCAAACCTATGTGGGCTTCATCCTCAAAAAAAAAAATTTATTCAATTTTATATTCATACTAAAGTAAAAATGTGTATGGCTTTTATTGGTGGGGAGACCCTTACGGGTACTTCCACCTTGCTGTTTTAGCCATGTTATGGTGGATCTACTATTTTAGGTGGGTTCTGAACCACCCGCAAGTGATTTTACAGCAGAGAACAGAGTGTTTTTGCTGGCCAATCCAATCGGTCTCCCTTACAGAGAGGGCCTAGGAGAGCGTTGCTTATCTAATCTTATTGGACAGATACCTGCTACGGCTCACAGCTATGGCATCTCCATTCCTAGGTGGGTTCCTAACCACCGGGAAGTGATTTTACAGGAGAGAACTAAGTATTTTTTGGTGGCTAATCCAATCGGTCTCCCTTACAGATAGGGCCCAGGAGAGCGTTGCTTATCTAATCTGATTGAACAGATACCTGCTACGGCTCACAGCTATCGCTTCTCCATTCCTAGGTGGGTTCCTAACCACCGGGAAGTGATTTTACAGGAGAGAACTAAGTATTTTTTGCTAGCCAATCCAATCGGTCTCCCTTACAGAGAGGGCCTAGGAGAGCGTTGATTATCTAATCTTATTGGACAGATACCTGCTACGGCTCACAGCTATCGCTTCTCCATTCCTAGGTGGGTTCCTAACCACCGGGAAGTGATTTTACAGGAGAGAACTAAGTATTTTTTGCTGGCCAATCCAATCGGTCTCCCTTACAGAGAGGGCCTAGGAGAGCGTTGCTTATCTAATCTTATTGGACAGATACCTGCTACGGCTCACAGCTATCGCTTCTCCATTCCTAGGTGGGTTCCTAACCACCGGGAAGTGATTTTACAGGAGAGAACTAAGTATTTTTTGCTGGCCAATCCAATCGGTCTCCCTTACAGAGAGGGCCTAGGAGAGCGTTGCTTATCTAATCTTATTGGACAGATACCTGCTACGGCTCACAGCTTCACATCCTTATATTACTGGAGGTTTTATGCAATTCAATTTGTTTTCTTTATACATTTTAATAATCGTTTGCATACCATGCAACATCTATCAAACTATCATGCAACATGTATCAACATATCATGAAACATGTATCAAACTATCATGCAACGTGTATCAACATATGCAACATGTATCACACTATTACTTATGTATCAGACAATATATTTTAGCACAAAATCCACATTACATATTGGATAGAAGGCCTTGAATGTCGATGATTTCATTGTTAAAGCTAGCTTAATGAAAAACCGAAAAAAATCGCTGAAAATAATTTTCAGAAAATCGTTTAGTATTTTCACAGGCATGTAATTTTCCTCTCAATACAATGCTGGAGTTTTTCTGCGAATTTTCTTCATCTTCTACTTCTTCGTCTACTATAATTATCTTCCTATACTCCTTCTCCTCATCCTCCTTCTTCTTCTTCCTCTTCTTCTTCTACTCCTTCCTCTTCTTCTTCTACTCCTTCCTCTTCTTCTTCTACTCCTTCCTCTTCTTCTTCACCTGTCTTCTTCAACTCCTTCCTCTTCTTCTCCTACCTTTTTTCTACTCCTTCTTCTCAACCTATTACTCCTTTGTCATCCATATTCCATCTTCCTTTTCCACTTCTCCTCCTCCTACTTCTTCGTCTTCACCTTCTCCTCCTCCTCTTCCTTCTACTTCTCAATTCCTTTTTAACCTCTTTCTACTCCTCCTCCTCTTCCCACTACTTCTCAATTCCTTTTTAACCTCTTTTTTCTCCTCCTCCTCCTCCTCTTCCTTCCATATCTTCATATATTCATTTTTAACCTCTTTCTCCTTCTCTTATTCTTCTTCTTCTTCTTCTTCTTCTTCTTCTTCTTCTTCTTCTTCTTCTTCTTCTTCTTCTTCTTCTTCTTCTTCTTCTTCTTCTCCTCCTCCTCCTCCTCCCTCTCCTCCTACTTATTCTTCACCACCTCCTCCTCCTCCTTGTCCTAATACTTCCTATTCTTCTTCACCTCATCCTTCCCTTGCTTTTTCTTCTAATTATTATTCTTCTTCTCCTCCTCCTCTTCCTTCTTCTTCTCCTACTCTTTCTCCTCCTATTACTTCGACAACTTATCCATCAACTCCTCCCCCTTCTCCGCCACCTCTTTCTCCCCCTCCTCCTTCTTCTTCTTCGTCACCTAATCCTTCTTTTTCTACACCTCCTCCTTCTTATTTCACTTCTTATTGATCTTCTCCTCCACATCCTTTTGATTATTCTTATTCACTTCCTCCTCCTTCTGCTCTTTCTCCTTCTACTTTATCACCATCTTCTTCTTCTCCTCCTCTTCCTCCTTCTCCTTCTCTTCATCATCCTCCTTCTTCTTCTTCTTCTTTCCAAACTCAAAACCGTCATCTGTTATTTATTGCAAAGCGCTTTTCAACATCAAGACCACTCTTTCATAGAAAATTGTTCGCAGACGCCTTTGACCTTGAAAAAGGAAACAAATAGTTGCCGGCGCAATAATGACTATAATAAAAAACTTAATGACATAATGACATCCTTTGTTGGCCAATAAAAAGAAGGCTACAATGCCCGGAATGTGCTTTCAATATTATACGAGGGTGGATCGAAAAGTAAACGGATATTGCCAAAAATCAGACTACTTGTGCCAAATAGGCCTACATTTATATACAATAAAACAAACAGAAATAATAATAATAATAATAATAATAATGATAATAATAAATAAATAAATAATAATAGTGATAGCCGAGTGCCATAGCAGGTATCAATAATTTATTGATAAGCTACGAAACTCCTGAGCTCTCTTTGTAACGGTAACCGATTGGATTGGCCAGCAAAAAAGACTCTGTTCTCTGCTGTAAAATCACTTCCCGGTGGTTCGGAACCCACCTAAAATTGTAGGTCCAACTCATAAATCACCATCATCCAACTCATTACCCACGCCCAGGTCTCAGACCTATGTGGGGGGGGGAATATACCGTATTTAAAAGAAAATAAGTTTCAATGGTATCAAAATATAGTTAATGCAATAATTGTATTTTTCTTTTGAGGATGAAGCCCACATGGGTTTGATACTTGTGCGTGGGTGATGAGTTGGATGATGGTGATAGATGAGTTGGACTACACTTTTAGGTGGATTCCAAACCACCGGGAAGTGATTTCACAGCAGAGAACAGTCTCTGTTACTAACTAATACAATCGGTCACCCTGGGTGGGTAATGAGTTGGATAATGGTGGTTGATAAAATTGGACCTACAGTTTTAGGTGGGTTACGAACCACCGGGAAGAGGTTTAACAGCAAAGAACAGAGTAATTTTTGCAGCCAATTCGATCGGTCACCCTCACAAAGAGGGCCCAAGATTTCGTTACTTATCTTTACCTGATTGAACAGATACCTGCAACGATTCACAGCTATCACTTCCCTAATGGTAATTGATGAGGTGGACCTACAGTTTATGTGGGTTCCCAACCACTCGCAAGTGATAATACAGCAAAAAACTAAGTATTTTTCCAGCCAATCCGATCGGTCACCCTCACAAAGAGGGCCCAAGATTTCGTTACTTATCTTTATCTGATTGAACAGATACCTGCAACGATTCACAGCTATCACTTCCCTGATGGTCATTGATGAGGTGGACCTACAGTTTATGTGGGTTCCGAACCAACGGCAAGAGATTTGATAGCAGAGAAAACTGATTTTACAGTAGTCTTTTTTGCTAGCCAATCAAATCGGTCACCATTACAAAGGAGGAACGGGAGTTTGTAGCTTATCTGTAACTGATTGAACAGATATCTACTGCGACTCAAGGCTAAATTATGACTGCCTTTAAGCTACAAGTGAAATGTAAGTTAGGTTAGGCTACCTAAACATGTCACAAGTTTCTTTAAGGTGAAATACAGTACAATAAATTGTTGCATACCAGATTTATCTCTTCCAACTACCAATAAATTACGTTTAATTTAACCTACCAATGCAGCCGATAACTTGCCCACAATATAACCTAACCTAGAATGCGTGATTGTTGTCGACAGTTCTGATTTGAAATTCAGATTGATTTCGAAATGCTTGAATCAGCTGAGGTGTGACTATAGCATAAATCATTCATTTCAACATTGTTTTGAAGAAATCCTGAGTTCTTATTCGTTTAAACTCCTGTACTGAAAAGTGACAGTAGTGTTAAATTAGCTTCATTATGACACTAGTTTGACAATCCATGGAATAAAGTAAGCTCTATTGGCATCATTTAATAACATCATATGTATAATTTATAACGTAGTCATTATAAAATATCCTAAGTTCTGATATGGGTCTAGACTCCTGTAGGTACTGAAAAGTGACAGTAGTGTTGAAGTAGCTTCGTTATAACACTAGTTTGATAAAGCATGGAATAAAGTAAGCTGTATTGACATCACTTTATAACCTCTTATATATAAATAATCCTGAGTTCTGATTGGTTCTTTAGACTCCTTTAAGTACTGAAAAGCGACAGAAGTGTTAAAATATCTTAATTTTGACACTAGTTTGGTAAGGCATGAAATAAAGTAAGCTGTATTGACATCACTTTATAACCTCTTATGTCTACTTCATAACTTAGTCGTAAAAATATTACTATTATATTGCATAGTTATTAATTTTTTAAAGGATTTAAATCTATGATGTTGCAGCACAAACTCATGCCTTGGATCAGTGTAATGTGGGTCGTCTGACGATGCTCTTAACACCAGAGTGAAACGGCCGTCACACCATAACGTGAGTCGCAATTTCCACTTAAAAGTGTTTTTTCAAGTTTGTATTATTCAAATGTAGCTAATTTTTCTAGTACAAGATCGACCATAAGATAATTTCTAGTATGTATATTAACATAGCCGATTTCGACTGTATTATAACCCTTCAGACCTCAACATTATGTTCAGGTTCAAAGAGCGTGGTACTCCACAAACGAGGAGTGTGGTAGGTTACGATTACTTCCCTCCCACACTCAGCTAACAGAGTTGTATCAGTATGCCAAGCCCACCGAAAATAATTCTGAAGTGCTCAACAGTCTACTCCCACCTTTACACAGGGTCCGAATCTCTTACATGTCTGGTATCAAGTTTACACGATTATAATACAAGAAGCCGAGGAGATTATCACTTGGTGAGTCAGAATAGTAGCTTATTCCAACAAAAACCAAGTTATATTGGTGGGAAACTCTACAACAAGCTACCGCAGTTATTAAAGAGTCTTGAAAATATAGAAATATTTAAAAAAAAAAACAATTTAAAAAATATTTAGTTTAGCTTTTTATAGTGTACAAGAGTTCCTTTCACATCAAAATTAAGCCTCACCTCAACTAATTGATATAGTAATTATGGTAACTAGTGTATAGAATTGTTAATCTGACTTGTCTTATACTCCTTAGCTGGAGTCTCCGAGACGTAATCTACAAAAAAAAGAGTAAAAGAGTATGTTCAAATTTCAGATAAATTTAAATCAAAAGTGAATGTAGTACTGTAAGTAAAAATAGATTCTGCTGTAGTCATACAACCAAACAAGACAGAGTACATTATACCCAAGGTTATTTGAACGATAATTTTCAGTCATAAAACCAGTTCATTGATTTCTATTTCAATTATTAGTATTGCATGATATTTGAAACATACCGTAAATCATATATAGATAACAGATATCTCCAGATATTCATATATATTTATGTATATAGCAAGACTCTAAAAATATAGAACTGTCTGTAGAATTGGTTCACTCTTATTTGTTATAACATTGTTTCTTAAAATTTATTTGTTTGTTTATTTATGTGTTTATTTAATTTATTGATTAATTTAATTTCATTAAATTTAATTTATTTGTATAAGACAAGTCAGATCAACAATTATACAATCTTATACACTAGTTATCATAATTACTATTATTAATTACTTGAGGTGAGGCTTAATTTTGTTTTGAAAGGAACTCTTGTACACTATAAAAAGCTAAACTAAATATTTTTTCAATTGTTTTTAGAAATATTTCTATATTTTTAAGACTCTTTAAAAACGGTGGTACCTACCAATATAACACAAGGTTTTTGTTTGAATAAGCTACTATTGTGACTCACCAAGTGATAATCTCCTCTGCTTCTTGTATTATAATCGTGAACGTCAAGATTTTGGTTAATATCAGTCTTTTTTAAAAAATAAATAATTTTATTTCACTCTTCTTGAACATTTAAAGTAGCTTCATACACATATAAGCAGGGTACAGTTAGGAGACCAAGTCTGTTGAACAACGGCCTACATGAATCTGATCTATTTACTCTTTTACTCTTTCCATACACCTGACCGCTTTCTTTTGGATCTTGAACAAGTCCCTACCATTCCACAGCATATGTGTTAAATAGTATTTTTCACCAATTTATATGTAAAAGGACATATTTTTGCATAACTTATTTTTCAAATAAGTAAAAATCAACAAATAGAAAATAATATTTAAGAAATTAAAGTAGATTACAGTCTGCTTTCCTCACATCTATAGCATAATTCAGCAGCTTACGATATTGCAACCAGTAATATTATTAATTTATTCATTTATTTATTGTGAAAAGATTACAATGAATGTGAAGGAGTAACAGACTCAAGTCCAAAACTGTTCTCTTCACAAATTTCGAATATGTTACATTGTCCAAAACATTGAGTTCAACACATACTAACAATTTAGATTTGTTAAAAAACTTCACTCGAAAAATAAAAAAATGAACCTTTACTTAATCACACGATAAATGAGCTCTAGGTCGTTTCAGTACTTTTTCATCAATTTTTTTTTTTGAGGATGAAGCCCACATTCATAGGTCTGAGAGGGTCTGTGCGTGGGTATGAGTAGGATGATAATGATTGATGAGTTGGACCTACAGTTTTAGGTGGGTTCCGAACCACCGGGAAGTGATTTTACAGCAGAGAACAGTCTCTTTTTTGCTGGCCAATCTAATCGGTCACCGTTACAAACAGGACCTACGAGAGCGCAGCTTATCTCTATCTGATTGAACAGATACCTGCTACGGCTCGCGGCTATCACTTCCCAAAACTTTCTTTGATAAAAACTTCCCTTGAAACTTACTTTGATAAAAACCCATTAATATCAATCTAATATTAAAACTGACACTGTATTTCACTTTTATATATTGTTTTACTCTCTATAAAAGTGAAATACAGTGTCAGTTTTAATATTAGATTGTTCATTAAGTATTTCGTCATGGAAAACATCACAGATTTCAGACCATGAATATCAGTTAAAAGCTAGCAAATAATAACGAATTTAACTATCTATAAGCCATACAAACCAAGTTAGAAATAATTAATCAAATGATAGATGAACTCGAACACATTTAATCATCTTTCCATCGATTTAAAATGAGATAAATCCCTTTAATATCAGTTAAATCTATCACATAATCACGAATTTAACAAACTATAAACCGTAACCATCAGATGAAAATTCCTTTCCGATCAAAATTGAGCATCACATCAACTAATTGAAATCGTAATTTTGGTAACTAGTGTATAAGAATCGTAATATTGTATATAATTACTTATCTGACTTGTCTTATCTTATATTCCATGAACAGAGTCTTCAACACGTAATCTTTAAAATATCAGTATTGGGAATTCATTGTCTATCGATTATTTGCATTCAAAACCATAATCTGTTAACTGATAAGAAAATTGTGAGATCAAAAAAATTGTTTAGATAATATTGTCAGGTTTATATTACCTATATTACCTATTTTTTCATTTTAACATTAAAATCATAAATAAAAAAAGCTAAGAGTAATTTCTCTATCATTTTGTGGAAAAATAAAAAATATTAAAAATTTCCAAAAAAATCGATGCAAAAAAGATGTTGAAGCCTTTCCTAATGCATTCCTTCAGTTTCAGTGAGTAAAAATCATAATTTAAATAAAAATACAATGTCAGTTTTGGTATTAGATAGGCTGATGAAGCTTCTCCTTAGAAGTGAAATGCATCCCTCCAATATAAGTGAATAAAAATCATAATTTAAATAGAAATACAGTGTCAGTTTTGATATTAGATAGGCTGATGAAGCTTCTCCTTGGAAATGAAATGCATTCCTCCAGTTTAAGTGAGTGAAATCATAATTTACATAGTAATATAATGTCACTTTTGATATTAGATAGGCTGATGAAACTTCTCTTTAGAAGTGAAATGCCAGTATAAGTGAATAAATATCATAATTTAAATGGAAATACAGTGTCAGTTTTGATATTAGATAGGCTGATAAAGCTTCTCCTTAGAAGCGAAATGCATTCCTCCAGGTTAAGTGAGTGAAGTCGTCATTTAAATATAATACAGTGTCAGATTTGGTATTAGACACGCTGATGAAGCTTCCCTTTAGAAGCGAAATGCATTCCTCCAGTATAAGTAAAAATCAAAATTTAATTAGAAATACAGTGTCATATTTGTTAATAGTTCCGCTGATGAAGCTTCTCCTTGAAACTAAAATGCATTCCTTCAGTTTAAGTGAGTAAAGCCATAATTCAAATAGAAATTCAGTGTCAGTTTTTTTTTTTTTTTTTTTTGTTTGCAAAAAATGTATTTTGAAATCTAACCTGAAAACTGGGTCAGCCTGTAAAGAGTAGATTACTAATTCTATGTTAGACAACTTTTTTTTATTTGATTTCAAATTTGTAAAAATATGCAATTAGCTATAATTTTGGTGTTAAATTGAATCAAAAACTGGAGTTCGAAGATATTTTTCAAAAGGTTGGGGCGGTGTTTCAAGAGAACCAATCTAACAGGTGTCAATATAAAAAAACAGGGAGATTTTTCGGATAAATTGTAGATATAAATGAGTTAAATTAGTAAGAAAAATTAGTTTGTAATTTGTAATATTTGAATGATAAATTTGATTAAATAAAAAAAATAATAATAAAACGTACCTTCACGAAACTAAATGTGCTTTCAAACACCGAAGTTACCGTCAAGAACAAAATAACGTCACAACCGTATTGTTGGGAATTGGGAAATTAATTTAAATAAACCGTTCGTTTTTAATTGAAAAATAGACACGAAATCACTTTAAAATACAATAAATTCGAGCGAAAAGGCAAGTCAAAGAGCAGCACAGATGTTTGGAACTGAATAGCAAAAGCAAAACACACACAATCCAAAAATTGACATTAGGTGAGCGATCGAGGAAGCAGTGATGCTACAATTGGAGGGACAAATCGGTTGAAAGGGAAATAAAAATTCCCTCTATTCAGACATGGTCTGGAGTTTGAGCGCCTTGTTTGAAAGTTTAGCTGTACCATGAATTGGGACAGAATGATGATCAAAATACGAGATTTTGAAGAAAATTTTAGCAATTTCATGCGATTCTTCGATAGTTTCTTCGACGTTTACACCATTTTTATAATGATAATGGTTTATACAACGATTGTATTATGACTACCTTTACGCAACGAGTGAGATGGAAGATAGAACATGAGCAGAGCGAGTGTTCAAAACATTTCACGAGCTGCTTCAAGGCGAAATACAATCGTTGCATGCAATATTTCATCTCCAACTTCCAATAAATTGTGTTTAATTTAATTTACTAATGAATCGGATAACATGCCCAAAATATAACATAGGATGTAGCCAACATGGGTCTGAGACCTGTGCGTGGATGATGAGTTGGATGATGGTGATTGAAGAGTCGGACCTTCATTTTTAGGCGGGTTCTGAAACACCGGGAAGTCATTTTACAGCAGAGAACAGAATCTCTTTTGCTGGCCAATCCAATCGGTAACTTTTACAAACAGGGGGCCAGGAGAGCGTTGCTTATCTAATCTGATTGAACAGATATCTGCCACAGCTCACGGCTATCACCTTTTCAAATGCATGATTTTTTGATAGTTGACAGTTTGATTTTGAAATGTTTGAATCAGCTGATGTGACTATTGCATAACATTCATTTACACACTGGTTATGAAGAAATCCTGAATTCTGATTGGCCCAGACTCCTGTACTGAAAACTTTCAATCGTATTAGAATAGCTTCATTATGATACTAGTTTGATCAAATAAAGTAAGGCTTTTTGACATCACTTTCTAAAGTCTTATGCCTACTTTATAATAATTTAGCCACAGATAAAAGTATATTCTTTTTTGTAGATTACGTCTTGGAGACTCCAGTTACGGAGTATAGGACAAGTCAGATTAACAATCATACAATCTTATGCACTAGTTACCATAATAATTACTATATCAATTAGTTGAGGTGAGGCTTAATTTTGATGTGAAAGGAACTCTTGTACACTATAAAAAGTTAAACTATAATTATTTTTTCAATTTTTTTATATCTATTTCTATATTTTCAGACTTTGAACAACACGTTGGACCCAGGACTCTCAACATAAGTTACTATTTAATATACTTGATACATATATATATTTTTCAACTGTTCTAGCTACTTAATTATTCATCTAATAGCACTATAATTGTTGAGTTCATGGGAGACTTCTTATTACCGGTAAATGTTGACGTTGGCGTTTGATTTGGCTATTCAAATTTTGTAACGACTATGAATTTGAATAGACCAATCAGACCACACCAATAACATTTACCAGTTACCGGTAAAGCTCCCAGTAACTCAATCATTGATTGAAACAGTGTGTTTCGCATAGAGTTACCAATACTATCTTGATATACTCACCAAAATAATGAAGAAAGTTCGTATAGAAATAGTTCCGGAAACGCTTTGTTAGAGAGTTGAAGATGGCGGAAGTTAGCAGCTAGCCCCACTTACTCATTCAGAAATTTGTAGTGCTTGCCTTTATTTTATTTGTAATTTGGTTGAGGTTCAAGTAAAATTGGCTGAAAATCGAATAGAGATAAGCTGCGTTTTCGTAGGACCTGTTTGTAACGGTGACCGATTACATTGGCCAGCAAAAAAGACACTGTTCTCTGCTGTAAATTCACTTGCGGGTGGTTGGGAACTCACCTAAAACTGTAGGTCCAATCACCATCATCCAACTCATTACCCACGCATAGGTCTCAGACCTATGTGGGCTTCATCCTCAAAAAAAAAGAAGCCTTGTTTGAAACAAAAACTATTGTCGACTCCACAAGTCATTCATGAGCACAAGAACCATGGTTCAGTAACCTCGACCAGCCAGCAATGCAAAATATGAAGCCTAGGTCAAAAAATCAAGGTCCCCTGCTAAAGAATCTACAAAAAATCTATAGATCTATAAAAAATTCTACAACGAATCTATGAAAGACTTTACAATATACTACAGAAATTGTAACATCTTACCAATTTTCAAAATAAATTTTGATACAAGACACTTTCAAAATGAGCAATGCATAACTATAATCCGACCACAGACAAAAGAAGCTTCAAAATATGAACTCAACTGCGCAGAGAGAGAGAAAGCACGTTATGCAGTTTATCTCACTCACTCACTCACTAGAGTAGTGGAGGGGGTCAGTCAATACTTGTCTGTCCTACAGTGAACATCGGTACTAATAATGTATGTATTGAAAAGAATGCTCCAGTATGATGTAATCGGTCGAGCAATTGAGTGAGAGGGCAATAAAGCTGTCGCTCTCACTCGCACAAGAGTTGGAGCTGTGGGGGAGTGGTAACTACAGTGATACAATGTGCAAAGGTTCTTTTGTCTGTTGTCGGATAGCATATATAGCATACCGTTACCGCTTATGAAGCACAGACCGTACACAGACTCTCAACAGAAGCGAAGAATAAAATTCTTCTTTTAAAGTATTCAAAATCAAATAAAATGCCACCTCGCCATCTGCTAGACTTTACCTCGCTTCAATGTGCGCTTTATTGAAAGTGTGCATTTCAAATGCGACGTTTCCTTGTTTCTGTCAATAGCCTGCTGACGATCTGCTGGTGCCACAATGTCCTATTCAATCAATCAATCAGTTTATTGTCAGTAAGTACAGCATAAGGTACAGTAGACATAGTCAGGTACAGGCACAAATTACACATTACACAAATTTTGACAAGAGTCAGTCACAGAAAGAAGAATAGGTATCCTACATACATAGCAAAAACAAAAAAAAAAACAAAACAAAAATTTATTAAGCTATCAGATGAGACAGTCATCAATATCATTCAAGTACACTATTTAAAATCACATATTAGTCAAGTTCAAACTAAAATATTCTTCAACCGAGTACAGGCAGCTTCTCAAGAGTAGATCCTTCACATTTGAACCCTTTCACATTCATATTTTTGATCTGCAGAGGCAGTTTATTAAATAATTTCACAGACATGTACCTCCAATTCCTCTGTGCACCCACCAAATGATAAGAATCCACTCTGATATTCTGCCTGCCTCTTGTTGAATAAGTATGAAAGTCACTATTTAGAATAAATCTATCTGAATTTTTTTTCATATTTCTCAGACACACATATACATACAGAGATGGAAGAGTTAATAATCCCAGTTCTTGGAAGAGAGGTTTACAAGTTGCACGTGGTGGAGCGTGGCAAATGATTTGTATGGCTTTTTTCTGTAATCTAAAAAGTGTAACAGCCATGGAACTATTGCCCCATAATTGTATACCATAGGCCAGGTGACCATAAACATAAGCATAATAGACACTTATTAACACATCATGCTTCACAATATCTCTGAGCCTATGTAAGACAAAAAAAAATAAACTTTTACTGAGCTTACCAGATATATATGATATGTGACTTTTCCAATTCAAATTTGTATCCAGCATAAGACCTAGGAATTTTAAAGAGCTTATACAAGGGAACCTCTAGTGTTGAAAGTGAACTTTAGGTCACTGGTTTTCAGTAAGTTTAGACTTTAATTATTTGATGCACACCAATCTTTAATAGTAGATGTGCTTCCTTGGAGTATTGTGTCAATTTGTTCTTTGTCACCACTTACTCTCAAACCTAGATCGTCAGCAAAAAGGTAAGGATGACTTTCATTACATCTACTTCTGATAATATGTGGCAGGTCATTAATATATATAATAAACAAAAGTGGGCCAAGTATGGATCCTTGTGGCACACCATACCTAACAACCTCACCACTTGAGAATTTACCATTTTTAAACACAAACTGCAGTCTGTTACTAAAAGGTATGAGCGAATAAGATCTACTGCTAATTTTTCAAGGCCATAGAAAGATAGCTTATCACATAAAATTTCATGTTTTACTGAGTCAAATGCCTTGGATAAATCAAAGGCTCTAAGGTTAACAAATCTTTTTTGCTCCAAATTTCTGATAACTCCCTCTATAAGATTCAAAACATTATCACAAGTACTTAAATTCTTTCTGATTCCATACTGATCCTCTGACAATATTCTGTTATTTTCAAAGAAGCTGGCTAATTGTTTATGGAGGAGCATCTCAAATAATTTAGACAGTATTTTTATGATGCAAATAGGTCTATAGTCTTCTATATTCGCCTTGTCACCCTTCTTAAACACTGGTATCATTTTTCCCTTTTTCAATTCATCTGGAACTATTCCCAAGTCTAGACATTTGTTGAATATGTGAGTCAGAGCTTCTGAGATATCTGAAGCTGCTATTTTCATTATTGCTGAGTTCATTCCATTCACACCTAAACAATTACTGTTATTTTATGTATGGTGTCAAATACCTCCTCAACCGTGAAGTGCTCAAAACTAAACTTTGTATCTGGCTTTGACATCTTTTGTACATAGTAAATGGAATCAAAACTACTCTTGGCCTTTACTCTGTGAGTCTATTTTATTTAAGAAAAATAAGTTTAACTTATATGGTCCACAGTCAACTTACAAGCATAATGATTATCCAGTGATGAACTATTTCTACCAAGGTTCCTTTAACTACTTCCCAAGCCGCTTTATTTTTATTTTTACTTTCTTGAATAACTTTACTATTGTAATTGAGTTTGGCCATCCTGATAGCAGACCTATAATGTTTTCTATGCTTGTTGTTATCTTCCTTAATTGCATCGGTTGCAAAATCTCTATATTCGTGAAATAATTGTTCACATTTAACTTTCAACTCTTGCAATTCTGGTGTATACCACTTATTTTTAGCTTCCTTTAAACTAGTTTTTTTAATTACCAGTGGATAAGCCATGTTGACTGCCCACAAAAAAAAGACCATGGAACTTATTAACTTTTTCAACAATGTCTTCAAGTTCGTATACAGCTATCCATTTTATGAGTTTTATACATATGCTAGAAAAATGCTAGTCCTACTTTCACTAATTTGCCTGACTAGAATTATATTTTGCTTCGTGCTGACATATGACTTTTTTAATTCTTACTTTTAGGGTTAATGCTAAATGATCAGAGAAAGCAGTAAGCATGCTATCTTAGTATGGGGTAATTCATCAAAACAAAATCTTGATAGGGTGTTCAAGATCCAAAAGAAAGCGGTTAGGTGTATAGAAAGAGTAAATAGATTAGATTCATGTAGGCCGTTGTTCAAGAGACTTGGTCTCCTAACTGTACCCTGCTTATATGTGTATGAAGCTACTTTATATGTAAAAACGAATGATATTAACCAAAATCTTGATGTACATGATTATAATACAAGAAGCCGAGGAGATTATCACTTGGTGAGTCACAATAGTAGCTTATTCAAACAAAAACCTAGTTATATTAGTAGGAAATTCTACAACAAGCTACCGCAGTTTTTGAAGAGTCTTGAAAATATAGAAATATTTAAAAAACAATTGAAGAAATATTTAGTTGATAAAGCTTTTTATAGTGTACAAGAGTTCCTTTCACATCAAAATTAAGCCTCACCTCAACTAATTGAAGTAATTATGTTATCTAGTGTATAATATTGTTGATCTGACTTGTCTTATACTCCTTAACTGGAGTCTCCAAGACGTAATCTACAAAAAAAAAAAAAAAAAAAAAAAGTATATACAATTTTACTCTCCAATCTAGTATGATGGATATCAGTGACAATATTATCTATACAAGAGCCACCTGAATTAAAATTTGGTCTTGTCGTAATGCTCTCTTGTTGTAATGCTTAGATTGAAACTGGTCAATAAATTACATAGATCATCCCTGTACTTACTTACTACATTGAAATCTGCACCCAAAATAACATAACAATTGAAAGCAAATAAATAATTCAATATTCTATCCAATATGTGCAGAAATTCACTAAAACTACTTAGCAAAGCACTACAAGGCCTATATATGGAAACAACTATTACACTTAATGAAGGTATTCTAATGGCACACGCCTCGCATATCATTTCAACAGACAAATCTTTCACCCTGTGCATTTCTTTGAAATCAAATGCATTCCTTAAAAAAATAGCAGCACCTCCATGAATTTTATTGGATCTACCAAAATATGAGCCTATCTTAAAATTATTAATACATAATTCATTTCATCGTTTTTCAACCAGTGCTCACTTATCATCATTATATGTGTGTCATTCTCAAATACAATAATAGTCTCAAGATAATCTATTTTATTTCTCAATCCCTGAACATTCCATGACAAAAAATTCAATTCAGTAGACTGATAACCCCTCCATTATTAATAGTAATATTACTTGAAATTGTTCTATTTTCATTACATTTATCATAGTCATTAGTATGTACAAGTTCATCAGCAGAGCAAAATTCCTTGTCAGTTATTATTGGTTTAAATTAACATTAATCGCATTATCATTAGAATTTTCACATTCGTCTGCCGATATTGTTGTATTAAAATTGTAATCCACCATAAGAGAAGATTCCAGAATAACCAAAGGGGTTTGATTTGAAGTTTCAGATAAGATAGGACGAGGCTCTTTACAAGTTGAGCTCTAGACATATTCATGTTCCACAAGAGATGATTTATTCAGTACTATTTTGTGTATATCTCCAGCTAACTTTGACTTCCCCTTTCTGTTTAAATGTAAGCCATGTGAAGTATACAGAGATCTACTAAATGCCCATACACTGACTACACTAATTGAAAAATCTGGATACATCATTGGAATATTACGGATGGCTCTGTTAACTTTATTTAAAGCAATATTTGCTTTTGAGCTTTCTACCTGATCATATCTATATTGTCGAGAGAATAAGGTGCGAATGCTTATATTTATTAACTACCTTTATAAATCTAGCCATAAAGTTATCTATACTGTCCTGTGAATAATAATCAGCCATAAAACTATTGGACCCCCCTAACAACACCACAAAGTCACCAGGCTCGGTGGCGCCAACATGCTATCCATCACTATCTCAAGAGGTGCCCCCGGGGCAACATACGAATAGCATCCAGTCTCCGCAGGCAATAATACACTCAAGCGATTGTTCAAGCCTCTCCCATGGCTATCCGACCATATTCGTATACTTGATTCTTTTAAATTTTTATTGTTATTCAGCCCTCTACCCAATCTACGCAGACGCAAGATCGCTCCGTTTGCTTTTTCCAGCTCCACCCCTAACACTATGATTTGGTCCATTAGACTATAGTATTCTCTTCCACTACGAGATTTAACTGTTTAAAACCTAGTCCGAAAGGGAGTTGGATTGCATTGGATTGAGTATCATCTAGCTTAGGTGCGGGGATCAAAGACTCACTAGTCGGTCTCGAAGGAACACTATCAGCTAAATTAGACGAGTCTGTTGTCGTTTGAGTACTAGTCTCTTTTGTTTCTCGCTCAGTCAGCTCCATGATGCGCACATCATTAACAATTGATCTCTCGATGGCAGCATTCCATTGATCCTTCAGTCGCTGACAATCAATTGTCAATTGATTATTTTCGATTATCAGCTTTTCAATACGAGCGAAACAACCACAGCAGCCCCTACCTACATCCCCGTCAGCAGCCAAATTCTCATCGCTCCCACCAACATGAGAGTCAGTAGCAATCTGGTCACCCCCCACATTACTTGGTGTAGAACAAAACAAATTACCAATATATACACTATCATCAAGTGACTGAGTTGGGGCAGGGTGACAATGATCATCACTAAATACGTTTTTTCATGTCTTTGTCAGTACTTAGCTGCGCTTTACAGGCCTTATTGAGACAACGCCACGTTAAATTTAATATCCAATAGCCTTAACGATACCCTTTCTGTAAGCATACCCTTTATAGGTTAACTTTGGATGGCCTCTATTAGTTAGACCCAGCAAAAAGTCCTGCAACTCCAGCATTCTATATACTCACAAAATACTATAGAGAGTGAGGATAATGAAAAAGGATTGTCATTTAGCTGAGGCGAAAATGTACAGTTTGTGTCGCACGGCTCACTTCAACAGCTTGCTAAGCAGACAGACACGGGGTGTATGAGGAGGGGTGGAAAGGAATAAGAATTGCCGAGAGAGTGATCACGGCGGGATTATAGCAAGCTCCTGATAATGAAAGAAGGAAAAGGAAGGAGAAAGAATCAGTAAAGGGGGAGAATGACAGAAGATATTTGTCACAGCAGTCGAAAATTACGACTGATAACACTGTCATTGCCAGCCACAAAACTCGAAAGAAACTATTGTTTAATTATTGAAATTATTAAGCATGGACACTGACAATAAAAGGCTGTGGACGAAATATTCGCAGTAATTATTTTATTCAGTCTTTTTTTTTTTTTTTTTTTTTTTTTTTTGTTTTTTTGTAGATTACGTCTTGGAGACTCCAGTTAAGGAGTATAAGACAAGTCAAATCAACAATATTATACACTATATTACATAATTACTTCAATTAGTTGAGGTGAGGCTTAATTTTGATGTGAAAGGAACTCTTGTACACTATAAAAAGCTTTATCAACTAAATATTTCTTCAATTGTTTTTTAAATATTTCTATATTTTCAAGACTCTTCAAAAACTGAGGTAGCTTGTTGTAGAATTTCCTACCAATATAACTAGGTTTTTGTTTGAATAAGCTACTATTGTGACTCACCAAGTGATAATCTCCTCGGCTTCTTGTATTATAATCATGTACATCAAGATTTTGGTTAATATCAAAATATTAGTCTTGATTGCCTAATAAGATATTGAAATGTTATTCATTGCACTGCTATATATTTTTGAGAAATGTAGGCGCTCAAGTAGCTATCATTGATTTTTAGGGGAAGTTAAACAACAATTACTTTGAGAAAAAAAATAATTTTATAAAAACACTAGCTGTCCCGACCCGACGCGCATTGCTGCGTTCTCATAAAAATTCTCCTTGATTTTATTATTCGCCACCTCCCGCTGAGGTTACATTTCAAATTAGGAAAGAAGTTAGTCCTAGGGCTCTTCCAGCTGATCATAGAGGCTTCGTTGTTTTCTTAATCACCACCTCTGAATGAAGAAACATTTCAAATTTAAACCTCCTACGACTATAAGGGTAGAAGCTAGGTTTTTTATTTAACCGACTTCCAAAAACAACAAGGTTACTATATTCGACCTGTTTTTTTTTTTTGTTTTTTTTTTATGTTTGTACATCAATCATTTGAACAATATTGAACCGATTTCGATGAATTTTTTTTAAATGAAAGAGCATCGCTCAGCGGTGGTCCCATACAAGTTTCGCAAGGATCGGCCCAATACTTAGCCCAATATTAAACAAAAAGGAGCATTCTTCGATGTCTTCATTTCAATCTTGTTTGAATAGGATAGTTCCACACATAACCGCCAATCGGATAACCGGTGTCGTTTACCAGGCTTATCATCGTACCATATGGAGCGCTTTACATCAAAACGGTTTTCGAAATCATATGATGCAATGCAATTATGCCGGGTAAACGACATCGGTTACCCAAAGCTGGTTCAGTGTGAAAGAAGTCTTTAATGACTTCTTTTGACCAATCACATGAACTTAATTTGAATCGAGGATAAGAAGAATATAATATTTCTGTCCATATGTTCATATGAAAATTGTAAATAATTTAGTTGATGTTATTGAGTCATAGGAATAAGGTTATTTAGTTGCAATCATAACACAAAAAATATCGTACATAACTCGTCCGGGAAGATGTTTGTTTACCATACTCGTATGATAATACCGCACTCAACTTCATCTCCTGCGTTTACTTATCATATTTTCAGTAAGCACAATATTTTCCACACTTGTAACGTAATATAGGCCTACTATTTCAGTGTAGGAATATTCTGAAAGGGACCACATCAAAATGAATCAAAAGCCATTTCACTTTTAAGAAGCCTTTCGCTATTATAATTCTCCTAAATACAATATTCCACATTAAATAAAACGTTGTTGAATTTTCCTTAGTTTATCTTTTCTTATAAGTTGATTTTTAGTTACTTAACTTTCGATGTTATAAATTAATTATTATTGGCTTGCTAATTTGATAAATATTTCATAATGTAGGCTTTAAGAAATTTCTCATGTTTTCAAAGTTTGAAAATTCAACTAAAAAGCTTAAAATAAAACATATTTTAAAACAAAAAAAGAAACCGACTTCAGTGAAATGATAAAATACTCACGTACTAAAAAGTTTAAAATAAAGTATTTACTTTAAACTGAGAAAATTTTAAATTTCATACAAGTAATCTTTTGAAGTCGGCGCCAAATTTCCCATAAACTTCTAAAATATAACAGAATTACTCTGTGATGTTTTCCATGACGAAATAATTAAACAATCTAATATCAAAACTGACACTGTAAAAGTGAGTGTAAATCAAATTTAATTGAAATACAGAGTTAATTTTGATATTAGATAGAATTTCTTATCAATCACTTCCTGGTGGTTCGGAACCCACCAAGAACTGTAGGTTCAACTCATCAATCTCCATCATCCAATTCATTACCCACGCAAAACTCTCAGACCTATGTGGGCTTCATCCTCCAAAAAAATACAGTGTTAGTTTTGATATTAGATAGAATTTCTTATCATCTTTATAAAATATTTGGCGCCGACTTCAAAAGATTACTTGTATGAAATTTAAAATTTTCTCAGTTTAAAGTAAATACTTTATTTTAAACTTTTTAGTACGTGAGTATTTTATCATTTCACTGAAGTCGGTTTATTTTTTTGTTTTAAAATATGTTTTATTTTATTATTCGCCACCTCCCGCTGAGGCTGAATTTTAAATTTTTAGCTGCATTGGTTAACAGATGTCATCAACCTGGCATAATTACATTAATTTCATCATACCCAGTCGTATGTTTCCTACATATTGCAAGGCTCCGACTGTACGGTAGCCTACATGCAAAGTGCAAAGTCTTTTGCTATTCAAAGACAGCGTAAATAACGCCGCTATAAGAGGCATGCCATATGATTAAAAACAGTTGACTTCTATCAGCTGCTCATTTAAGCTGTTTGGCCGCCAAGTTCAGTAGGTTAGGTCTATAAAATGGATTAATTAATAATAATTATTAGCTCCCCTATTAAAATGTATGGTCAGAAACCATCCCCAATATTCACACAACATATTCTCAAAGTTTCATGCCGATCTGTCAAGTAGTTTTGAAGTCTATAGGGAACATACATACATACAGACAGACATTCATTTTTATATATATAGATTACAAAGAAATATCCAACTTTTTTTCTGAGGATGAAGCCCACATAGGTCTGAGACCTGTGCGTGGGTAATGAGTTGGACCTACCGTTTTAGGTGGATTCCGAACCATACACGCAAGTGATTTTACAGCAGAGAAGTGTCTTTTTTGCTGGCCATTCTTATCGGTCACCGTTACAAAGTGGGCCCAGGAGAACGCGCAGCTTATCTCCTGATTGAACAGATACCTGCTACGGCTATCACTTTCAGTGTTGACATATAAACTACATTCTCTATATCAATGGAATCTCAAAAGTTCTCTATCAAAACAAACCGAAGACAATTTTCTTAGGGTTCTTGCACAGTGGAGCATCCAATACTCGATGATGATCACCGTCGCAAAATCAAACACATGCTGTTAAATGGTCGCATTCACACAGCATACATCATTCTACAGCATGTGTTTCAGTTTGTGATTGTGATCATCACCGAGTATTGGACGCTCCACTGTGCAAGCACCCTTAGTAGAAAGGATTCCCGCTCAAGAAAAATAATCATCACTTACTTCATGAGTGAGAGAGGGCTTCAAGTCCTAACTTTGCCCATAATAAAAGGTAGTTTATATATTTATATTGCTGTATTATTACATAACAATATACTATATTATTGTATAATTTTCAACAATATCTATATTGTTGTGTTATAATATTGTATAATTTAACAATCCATATTTTTGAAAAAAATTGTACTTAGTGCAATGGAAGAAATTTCAATTACACAACAATCACTAACACAAGAAACTTTTTAAATATTCATGTCAAAGTAGATTACACCTCCATTATAATGGCGCAGTTCCTACATATATTAATAGTTTATATTGATTTTATCAACAATTTATAAAATAATTATAATTATACTGTAGTATTCATATAACTTGGCAGCGTGTAGCAGATGGCAGACATGCTACATCTGAACCCAACTGCTGCTGCCAAGTTATATGAAAACTACAGTAATTATAATTATGGTTTTTTATAACCATTATGATGCTGTAGTTCCTACATAAATTAACAAAGACGTATGGGTCGCTTGGAGCCTACCCATTAATCAACCTGAGTACCTGTGAAGCTAAAAATCCTTCCAAATACGTATTGCCATAGAACACTGTCATAGAGTAATCTACACTCTAGATAGAGTGAGTGTAGACTTGACCACAGAGCCTAGATTACTCTAAGAGGGCGCTCTTACAAGTGCCTCTTCGCTTGGACGTACTTCAAGGATTTTTTTTTTTTTTTTTTTTGAGGATGAAGCCCACATAGGTCTGAGACCTGTGCGTGGGTAATGAGTTGGATGATGGTGATTGCACCACTCTAAATTCATTCAATATTTACTCAATACAGTACACAACTTTGTATGCCCCAGATAGAGTGAGTGTAGACTCGACCACAGAGCCTAGATTATTCTAGGAGAGCGCTCTCGCAAGTGCCTCTCCGTTCGGACGTACCTCGAGGATTATTTCACAAAAAGTCTAAACTCATTCAATATTTACTCAATACAGTACACAACTTAGTATTGCATAGATAGAGTGAGTATAGACTCGACCAGAGCCTAGATTGCTCTAGGAGAGCGCTCTCGCAAGTGCCTCTCCGTTTGGACGTACCTCGAGGATTATTTGCCCAATAAATTTATTCATTTTTTACTTAGTATTCCCCCTCCTGAATTTTAGATAAATTGAAGATGAATAACTTTGTGTTATTCGGGTACAAAAGCCACTTTTCAATCATGGCTTAGAGTGAGGGAACAAAGTCCACAAACAATAAAAACCCGGAACTAATTTTCCTTAATCAGGTTTATAAGATAACAACGCTTCGCGGCTATTAAATTGATAATCATAAAAAATTACAGATTGGTTTTCATAAAATAATGAGGAAAGATCAGCTAAAACTCAACTAAATCACTCACACTCAAAAAAAAATAGTATACAAGAAAAATATACAATAAATTAAACAAATAAAATAATTCCTTTCCATTGAATTGAAAAGAAGTGAAAAACAAATGAGACAAAATAAAATTAAAAAATCTGTATTACCAATTTAAAACATTCAATTTTAAAAATAAACATTTAAATTTCCCAGTGATAATGAAAGAAAACATAAATTTAAAACATTCAATTTTAAAAATGATTATTTAAATTTCCCATTGATCATGAGGACTCCTGATTCCTTCCTGTAACATAGAATGGGGCAACGTTTAGGGTTTTGAAATTTCTTTTCAGGCTTTATCAAGCATCAACAACCCATGCTCGTGCTCTACCAATAAGTAGTGTTTATGCCACACACTACTGTAAACAAGAGGCGAGAATAACAGAAAATAAAAATAAAAAATGAATAAAATAATAAAAAAGGCGATTTGTAAGAAGTGCTATTTACATACAGGAACACAACATTCAAGTTAGAGCCAAAAACTTTCTAAATAGACTCACAACTACTGATAGAACACAATCTATTGTTGTGATCACGGAAAGAAGGAACAGTTCTCGGTGTTATCGACTTTTTTAACAGACTTCCAATAAGAACAAGGTTCTATATTCGACCTGTTTTTTTTTTGTTTTTGTCATTTTTCTATGTTTGCACATCAATCATTCGAACAATATTGAACCGATTTCGATGAATTTTTTTTAAATGAAAGAGCATCGCTCAGCGGTGGTCCCATCCAAGTTTCGCAAGGATCGGCCCAATACTTAGCCCAATATTAAACAAAAAGGAGCATTCTTCGATGTCTTCATTTCAATCAAGTTTGAATAGGATAGTTCCGCACATAACCGCCAGTCGGATAACCAGTGTCGTTTACCAGGCTAATCATTGTATCATATGGAGCGCTTCACATCTAGACGGTCTTCGAAATCATATGATGCAATGCAAGTATGCCGGGTAAACGACATCGGTTACAGACCGTTTCACGGTGCGTGGCGTCTCGCTGGTGGCAGGGGAGGCAGTGCGAGAGGGAAAGAAAGTCTTTCCCACCACGCTTCCCCTCCAGCCATAAAGTACAGTCGCGTCAAATACACTCACTGCTGGAATTTTTAGCGCTAGCGAACTAAGGGAATATTTGAACGTGACTGTACTGCGAGGCAGCAGGTACAGTAGTGGGAGAAAGCGCTCAGCGCGCATGCTCAATCGAGACGCCACGCACCGTGAAACGGTCTGTACCCAAAGCTGGTTAAGTGTGAAACAAGCCTGTAATGTCCTGTTTAGACCAATCACGTGAACTTAATTTAAATTGAGAATAAGAAGAACATAATATTTCTGTTCATAAGAAAGTTGTAAATAATTTTTAGTTAATGTTATGGAGTCGTAGGAATAAGGTTATTTAGTTTCAATCATGAGTTGAAGTGAAAAATGTTTTTGAAATCGTTCATTTCAAATAAAACATATTTTAAAACAAAAAAAGAAACCGACTTCAGTGAAATGATAAAATACTCACGTACTAAAAAGTTTAAAATAAAGTATTTACTTTAAACTGAGAAAATTTTAAATTTCATACAAGTAATCTTTTGAAGTCGGCGCCAAATATTTTATGAAGTTGATAAGAAATTCTATCTAATATCAAAACTAACACTGTATTTTTTTTGGAGGATGTTGCCCACATAGGTCTGAGACCTTTGCGTGGGTAATAAATTGGATGATGGTGATTGATTTGGACCTACAGTTTTAGGAGGGTTCCGAACCACCGGATTTACACTCACTTTTACTGAAATACAGTTTTGATATTAGATTGTTCAAGTATTTTGTCATGGAAAACGTCTCAGAGTAATTATGTTATATTTTAGAAGTTTATAGGAAATTTGGCGCCGACTTCAAAAGATTACTTGTATGAAATTTAAAATTTTCTCAGTTAAAAGTAAATACTTTATTTGAACCTTTTTAGTACGTGAGTATTATTCAATGTTTGAGTATCATTTCATTGAAGTCAGTTTTTTTTTATTTAAAATTTCTTTTTTATTAAATTCATACCAATAGTGTTTTAAAAAGTATTTCAATTTGAATAATTTATGCATTTACTTTAGTATGAATAAAAATTAAGTATGAATTGAATGCAATAAAAATAAAGAGCACGTTGACTAAGTGGACTCTGTTGAGTGATTGGAGTCCAATCAAAAGGCGTGAGAAACAGCTCTGATTGACTCGAATGTTTATTCAGGGTGACTAGCAAAGTAAGCTACACAAATTCCCTGACTTTTCTCTGACCAATATAAGGTACTAGCCGGCAGGCTCGCTTCGCTCGCCTTAACCGTCTAGCCGTTTAACCGTCGGGTGGTTTAAAATTCGTACAAAATCGTGAATTTGCACTTTTGTTTGTTAATCATCTGTTGTCATGGATACGGGCACAGTTATTCAAATCACAACTCCATATTTCTTATATCTAATTTTTTAAATTTTCACTTTTGGCCGTATTTTTTTAAATTTTTCAAACTTCTTTCATAGCATACATCTAGAGCACCAACTGTGCACCAAATTCCAACTTAATTAGCAAGGTTTTGGAGAAACTCTGATGAATTAGTCAGTGAATTGGTTATTTGGCTTTAATATAGATGAAAAACAAAAGACCTTGGCGAATAATCAGAATTTGTTTTGTTTGTTAGCCTTCCCAGCTTATTTGTCTGGTTGCCCATCTAAAATCGCTCGATAGTTCAAGTTCGATATTGGAGCATTTCATGTGGGGGTTTCTATAATTAGTATAATTATTATTAGGTATACAATTACTACGAAGTTTTCCCGATATATTTTTTAAATTACATGACTTTTCCAGAATTTAAAAATTCTCTGACTTTTCCCGGTCGCTAGTCACCCTGTTATTCACACCAAATAACAAGAATCGCAAGCACCGAGTCACAAATATTGAGACACTCAGCTGACTCAACTCTATTCACACCACCCAATAACAAGCAAGCGTTGTAAATCAATTGGAAATATTTAAAGTATTTGACTAACCTGGAGATATTTGTTCATCGGGTGATTCATGAGTTTGAGACATTCAACCATTATTGAAGGGAGAGACGCCATCTTGGACTGAGATATTCCTTCCTCTGCAATCATCCAACTCTGTCAGCTTTCCAACTCATCCAACTTTAAGATGAAGAAGAAGAAGATGGAGAGGAGTGCGATAAAGATTTGAATACACTGAAAAAAATAACAAAATTCAGACATTAAAAAAAACTGGATGAACTTTTTTCTATTAAAAGATGGAGAAATGTTTGCAAAAAATAAGCAGAAGAGGAAGTGAAAGAAGAAATAGAAGTAGAAAAAGAAGATGATGAAAAAGCCAGAAGTGATGGAAGAAGAAGAAGATGGAGAAGAAGAAGATGAAAAAGAAGAAATAGAAGTAGTAAAAGAAGAAGAAGAAATAGAAGTGGAAGAAGAAGAAATAAGTACGGTAGTAAAAGAAGGAGAAGAAATAGAAGTGGAAGAAGAAGTAAAAGAATACGATAAAGAAGTAGAAATAAGTAGAAGAAAAAGAAGAAGAAATAAGTAGGAGAAGAAGAAGAAGAAGAAAAAGAAGCAGAAGATGAAATAGGAGATGGAGAAGACAAAGAAAAAGCAGCAGCAGAAGAAGACATAGAAGTAGTAAAAGAAGAAGAAGAAGATAATGAAATAGAAATGGAAGAAGTAAAAGAATACGATTAAGAAGTAGAAGAAGAAATAAGTAGAAGAAGAAGAAAAAGAATGAGAAAAAGAAGGAGAAGAAATAGGAGATGAAGAAAAAGAAGCAGACGAAGAAGAAGTAAAAGAATACGATGAAGAAGAAATAGGAGATGGAGAAGAAAAAGAAGCAGAAGAAGAAGAAGGATAAGAAGAAAAAGAAATAGAAGGAGAAAAATAAGAAGATATAAAACGAGAAGGAGAAATAAAAAAGAAAAAAAAGAAAGAGGAAGGAGAATAAATTGAATAAGCAAAAGCAGAAGTAGAAGAAATAGTAGTAAAGAAGAAGAAGAAGAAGCAGAAGAAGAAATAGTAGAAGCAGCAGCAGAATTAAATATTTTATTTTGGAGGATGAAGCCCACATAGGTCTGATACCTGTGCGTGGGTAATGAGTTGGACCTACAGTTTTAGGTGGGTTCCGAACCACCCGCAAGTGAACAGAGTCTTTCTTGCTGGCCAATCCAATCGGTTACCCTTACAAAGAGCGCTCGGGAGTTTCATAGCTTATCTCTGATATTAAATTCAATTTGTAATTAAATTATTATCATACCAAGTAATAAACTAAATCCCTCCTTTGTATTCCCAAAGTGTAAAATAACTGTCAACTCCTAAAATTTCAATATCAACTTGCGCATTGGTCTGGTGGCGCGTTCTCTAGAATATCTTGTATTAAAAGAATAAATAAAACAAAAAACCCGCTTCGAATTTATACGATAATATTATTATAAAGTTAAAATCATATTAAAAGTGAGACAAAAACTTACATTCAGCAGCTATAACAGCAGTAAATCAACAGAGATCACGCCAGAAAATAGAAATTATGCCGCACCTCGAACGTTGATATCCATGTCGACTTCAAACAGTTTTCTACCAACCTGAAAATTACGCATAAATCTAAATATTCTTACAAATAACTAATTAAACGACATAAAACTATCTAACCTAACCATATTCGTTATACAAACATAAATTATTTGATACAATAAAACAGTTGAATTCGGTATCAAATTTCTCAAAAAAACAGTGAAAAATTTGGTAAAGATATGAATTTAATCGCGCAGCATCGAAAAATTTCAGAAGCATTAAAAAATATGGTAAAAGAATGTAGGAGATCATACCGTAGGCTAAATAACGCGCTGCAGAATAATCTGTAATACCCCTAAAAATAACGACTTTAATAACTCTGAAGCTGATGTAATAGTCAAATAATTTTGGAGTTTGCAATACTATAATAATAAAATTGTTAATGAATCATGGCATGCAAAAAAGAAAAATCACATTTTGCTAAAAAATTTAGAAATTTGCATCCAAAATTCATTAAATCTAGAGTGGAAATGATCAAAAATGAAACTGTAAGCCAACTGAAGCTTTTAAAGTCGGGAAACCAAATATGCTTTGGTTAGGTTAGCCAGTAGTAAAATTCTGTGTTAAATAACTTAATAAAACTACCATATTTCGAGTGAAAACAGAATAAGTTGGTAAGTTACGATAATAAAAATTAGGAAATATTCAACCGAAAACCATTAACTCATCAAAATAAAGTTAATCATTCATAGTTAACCAGAAAACACAAGTGTTCAAATCTCAATCCTAAATCGATAGTAATTCAATGTTCAATTCATATACGAACCAGACAATTAAATTAGGCTATTATCTATTTTAAAGAATAGCATCGTTTCAAAACCTAGAATATACTTGAAAATCGCTTGAAACGAGTGAAAACTAAATTCAAGCCATCCAAATATGGCAATTTTATATCATTTACATTGAAAGTTGCTATAGGAAACTGAAACTAGCCTTCACAGTAAGGCTAGCCGAGCCGAGATATCAAAATTACGAAATTATACAATTTTAAACAAATTTGGTTTAATAAACTAAAATAAAAGAATCTATAACAGTCATAAATCAATTTGTAATAACCAAACAACTTTCAATCGATGTTGAAAATAACTAATTGTGATGAAAATGTTGCCTACCGGTACCCGATTCATGTATCACAAGCACAAGCCAATTTTATACGTTCAATTACAAAAAAATAACCGTAAAAACATCATTTCAATGCACAAAAACTATGAAACCAATTACGAGGAACAAATCTCACGTAAATTTGAACGTAAATTCAATAAATTAGAATTAGAAACTTAATAAAACAACCACAAACACAGAGCTTGCATTTGAAAGTAAGATGGCAGCCATTTTGCTCTGTTTCTCATTCCAGAGTTGAGTCGAGTCGACTTACGAAACATCGATGTAAGGATCACAATCAAACATCGTTCATGTCAATTATCGACGCTTTTGCATGTTTTATTACAAAAATTGAATTTAATCACGCAATTTTAATATGAAACTGAACTAATTTATAGAATAATATGGTGTTTTATTATTCTATCATGTAAAAACAACCTACAGATCCCATAATTTGATTGAACGTAGCCGATTATTTGGGAAACAAAAACTGTTAGAGGCTGGGAAATAGATAAGAGCTCAATAAAATTTACTCAATGAAAAACTATTTATTGATTGTTTTATGAGATAAATTAACAAAATATGAGTTTTTTGAGTAGTAACTGTTACATTGGTTTGGAATATGGATTGAGTAGCCAAGTATTATTATTATTATTATTATTAGGCCTATTATGTATAAGTATTGTAAGCATTAATATTTATAAGTATAAACTATGTTGAATAAATGTAATATTTCGACTATATTATAACAGTGTCCCTTTTATGTGGTGCCTGACTATAAAAACGTTTTCGTTAATAATCATGAAATAATAATAATAAATTAAACGTTTTCATTGATCCATATGATTGTGTAGTTAAATGTCTATCAAGCTGATTGTGAGATTATCAAACTTCAGCTGGTAATGAAATAAGAAGAAGTCTTTAATAATCAAGCGAACACAAACAGCGTGACTACGAAAAAACTATTTGGTAGAAGTTCGATACAATAAGCGAAGAGGTATATTATACAAGTTTACAACGGTGAAGTCCATCAACTTATTGGACCTTTTTGGACTTCTCCCCTTCATACTTGTATCATTTTATGTGCATCAGAGCTCCATTTGCGGACTAGGAGTCTGCTGTTCAGAGGAACTGAAAATAATTGAGTCCCACCTTGGAGTCATCCATTTTCATTGCATGCTTGGCGATCATTATTGCTTCCCAATACGATTGGTGGCCACAAAAACTTATTCCATTCAAAATAATGAACGGGCTACTGATGGTGATTTATAATGTAAGTAAATTTCTACCATAATTATATTTAATGATGGATTCCCAGTTTGAACAGGTCATCTTTTTTTTGAGGATGAAGCCCACATAAGTCTGAGACCTGTGCGTGGGTAATGAATTGGATGATGGTGATTGATGAGTTGGACCTACAGTTTTAGGTGGGTTCCCAACCACCCGCAAGTGATTTCCAGCAGAGAATAGTGTCTTTCTTGCTGGCCAATCCAATCGGTCACCGTTACAAAGATGACCAGGAGTTTCGTAGCTTATCTCTGATTGAACAGATACCTGCTACGGCACTCCTGCTATTTCACTTTTATATATTGTTTTTACTCACTTATATTGGAGATGCTAGAGCAATGCATTTCACTTCTGATGATATTTCGTCATGGAAAACATCACAGATCTATTTTGTGTTGAATGAGCACCGTTTTAAATTGAAAAAATAGTAGTAGTTCTGCGAACAGTAGACCTCACATCCAAGATTTGTTTCTACAGAGTACTCAATGGAAATTACTATCGCAAAAAAACACAATCATCATTTCATGCGTTTTCCACAATGTCACTCTGTATCTGTGTTTCTATTTTCTAGATAGCTGGTTGCTCAAACCAGATCAGATTTGTAGATCAATATTCACTGGTTGGATCAGAAAAGGACCTGTACAATTGTACGGGTTCGGCTCTATTTCATCTCATTATCCAGTAGTATATTGACTGTCAAAATTAGAGGGTAACTCTATTAAAAATGAGAGGAATAATGTCATTATTTGGCCAAATATACAAGAATTAACACGTTTTCTGAGAAATATGTTTTCTAAAAAAGTTAGGGGGGGGGGGGGGGGTCAACCAGTTTTTCTAGAAAACATTTCTCAAAAAATATATTTATTCTGCACCATATTATTAGTCTAAATCATGCTCTCATCCTCCCTCATTTTTAATGCAATTGTCATTGCATTCTTGAAAATCCGTAAGACGAAACCATTACTACTTAATAATACAATTTTAAACATACAACAATTGTGTGAGTAAAATAATAAAATTTCAGAATAATTCTAGTCATTGTAGGATATTTTTGGTAAATATTGACATTTACAATTAGTTTGTTAAGCACGTATTTAATTCACTGAATCCAATTGTAGACATCATCAAATAAATCCACAAATCAATATATTTAACTATTACTAAACTAAACCTAATTGTTTTTGTGGAAATCTCTGAAACAGTTTTGTGCTTTTGAAAAACAAAGATAAACATCGCATTTTTCACACCTAACTCTGGATCTGGATTCACAACCCTACATCCTACTGCCTTCAGATCATCAGAGCTTTCAGATCATCTGATAGAGGCCAATGGTCATAGCCATCATACCTCTTATCTGCTTCAGGAAGTTTTTTGGGTGGATTATAAAACTTTGACCTAGCTACTGTTGGTTCATCATCACTTTCACTGTCACTAAGGACAGACCTGCAAACCGCAGGAGTTGAAAGCAAAGCCTCAGCCAACTCCATTTTAAATTTCAAAAATCCAAGCAATTTTTCTTTTTTAAATTGTTTGCTTTGGCATCCCGCATGTACCTTACCCAACAATTCACTACACTCAAATCAATAAAATTTAGAATGCATTTGGGGGTCCATTTTTTGCTCTTACGCCAATGAATTACCATAGTAAATTGATCTATTTAATTGGCTATTGATATAATAAATAATTCTATTTATTTCGTTTTGAGAAATATGTGCTCTATTTGTGTTTTAAATGAATGAACAAACTATAAATATCGATGTGATTATTGCCTTAAATTGAGTGAACATGAATGTCATTTCAATCCTATTATCATAATGTTAAAAATCTAAACAGACATGGGTCTGTTAATTAAAAATTGGGTGTAGTTTATGCTGTAGATGTAAATCATCATATAATAACATATATTATTGAACTTCCCAAATGTCAATCTGGCAAAAATAAGTTTGATGAAAAAATCACAAATTTAAAAAAAAAACCCTCCAAAATAAAAATGGGGGGCACCTTAGTGGTCGATAGTATTTTTCTCGAATTCCTCATGCTTCATATAGGGTGTTATGTGAAAATTGAGTTCATAAAGTAACGGGAAGGTACTGAACAATACCACTCCCCGGATCCCATTAGCTGCAATATTCGGGCGAAAATAATAATCTAAGTCCCTTATCTTGGATTTGTTTTCCTGCCCCCTGCGCTCAGTTTTGCTGCGAATGCAACCAACCCCGGTATTTTTAGATTTGTTTTTTCTCAGAGAATCTGGCAAAAATAATTTTGATGAAAAAATCTCAAATTTAAAAAAAAAACCCTCCAAAATAAAAATGGGGGGCACCTTAGTGGCCGATAGTATTTTTCTCGAATTCCTCATGCTTGATATAGAGTGTCATGTGAAAATTTCTAAGAATTATATTATATACTAGCTATTGTGCCCGTCCTTCGTACGGATTATGTTTAGAAATAAGACTAAAATAATATGTTTCGGCTTTTTTGATAGCAACGATCATGAAGTTGTTAGCAGCTTAGACGATACAGTTTTTTTGCGGTATGGTTTTTTTACTGTACGGCGTCAACTGTACTGTGATGTTCACACGGTCCGGCTTTGTTGCTTATTGCTGTGCTCTCCTCCTTCCTCCATTCCGCTTCCAGTTCAGTTTTATTTATTCCAGTTCAGGATTTTTTTTATTTGTGTAAGATTTTTTTAAATAAGTTTCTTACTGAAGGTTTCTCTTAAATTTTGATCAAAGTACGCAAATTCTGGTTTCAATATTCCACACATTTTTCTCTCTTTATTTTTATATTAATCTTAAGTCTTGTACCACAAGGCGGGTCTCTCATATATTAGAGAAATTAAATTTTCACAATTAATATCTTCCACTTCTGGACACTGGAATTCACTAATAAGAAGATCAATGCTGAAGAATATCAATGAAGAAGATCAATGCTGACGATCTGAAGACTGCCTCCAGCGTAATAAGCGTATCGTTTGAACATATCCATTACCGGTACAATACGTACATGTGCCACCGGATACGGATGGTTATTTTGCGGTACAGCTGATTTTAGCGATACAGTTTTCGAAGACAAAACCGAATGTAGAAATCGGCTAGAACAGCTTTTTTACTGGATCCAGTCGAAACAGTATTGTGTGAGCATACAATATGAAATGTACATGCAAACGAAAGCACTGCAAAATAACTGATACAGCAAATTTACTGTACCGCACAGAAACTGTATCGTGTGAACGGGCCCTTAGTAAACAACTTTAGAATATAAGCAATTCAGTGACAGGTATCGGAGAGAATATTTTTTGAGAACAGCTGATTGATATATTATCATGATAAATTACGTGATTTGTTCTTATGTGGTAAGAAAACTTAGAAGAAATGTATCCAAAATAGTACAATACTTGGTTTTTAAACGTTTATTATTCTGTTAAAAAAAAGTTAATTTAGTTTTTTATAGCTAAAGACATTGTCAAAAAGGTTTTCAATACTGATAAATAACTTTAATCCCAATCGATGCTCTCGTTTTTCAGGAGAAGGCCGCGTAAAATGTATCCAAAATCGCAAAATACTTGGTTTTTAAACGTTTATTACTCTGTTAAAAAAAAGTTAATTTAGTTTTTTATAGCTAAAGACATTGTCAATAAAGTGTTCAATACTGTTCAATAACTAAAATCCCGATCGATGCTCTCGTTTTTGAGGAGAAGGCCGCGTAAAATGCCTTTGGGGCCGTGACAGACAGACAGACAGACAGAAAGTGAGATAAGACTATTTTCGACCTTTTTAATGTATAAAACGTAAAAATAACCAAAAAATATACAATTCTGATAAATGTACAGACAAAACTCTAATTTTATTTATATAGATTATAATTATTATTCTATACTTAATGATCAGAATCTTGGAAAATTTAAAGATTAAGAATAGTTTTTAAGATTGCTTAAAAACTTCTGTGCTATTGAATAAAAAAATATTAACATAAAAAATAATATTAATAATATTAACATACTAATAATAATATTAACATAAAAAATTGCAGGCGAAATCTGTGAATAGAAATCAGGTAGTGTCCGCTGTTCAAGTTTTATTTGCTCGAATGCTAAAATGTGACTGCTAATTATTGAGACACTCTATTGTCAAGTACTTGTACATGGGCAATTCATTAGAATATCCCATTCACCTTGCATTAAGGAAGTGAGGACTTGAAAATTGGTTTATACTAACCTTATAGTCCCTAGTTTCTTAATAATGGAACTTTGCTTATAATAGTTAGTCAGAATATTGCACAAGATTCTATCCACTTTATGTGAGAAAAATGTAAAAAGCTGAGGCTATTTCATAAACATGCCAGCCTTTTGCCTTTTCTACTATTTCTTGCACAATGTATCTTGAGCTACAGAGTATAGGTCATTGTCTTTTATGCCTTTTATAACCTTCTAATTAGCTAGTATATTGTACCGTACAAATTTTTTGTTTTGGGTAAACATAAACTTCTTTAAGCAGCCTGATTCACGTTTCAGGCAATTGAAATTATTGGCAAAGAATGCGATTCAGCGGAACTGACCGAAAAGATTGGATGTATGATGTTATTGGTTTTGTCACTAGCCTTCTTGTTCTACGCGAAAACCAATAGTGGTGGAGTGGGTGAATTAATTAAATATTTTAAAGAGGTAAGCCCACTTTATATTGTTTATTAAAATTATTTATCACTTCGAGTACATGGAAAGTGTTTATGAACATTCAAGCATTTTTCTAAGGTGAAAATTGAATTTATTTCAATTCAGACATATTCTAAGTTAAACAAAATATTTGTTAGAACAAGACTCTTTGTTGAAAAAATGTTGAAAACCACAGAACAAATTTTTTGGTGAAACAAAATTTAATTTGTTTTGCTTTGGCTTAGATGAAATTATTCAAGCATCTAGCCTATACGAAGGGAGCGGAGCCAATATAACAATTTGCAGAGGGTGACAAGATGAAGAAAGTAACTTGGGACACGAAACTACTGAAGGCTTCTTAGGCGATATTCATGGATTTTTAGCGTGGGGGGGGGGGGGGTCAAGACCTCTTTGACACCATGTATTGGGTGGTGTACATTAAATTGAGTATGCACTCATGAGTTGAGTGACTGGAGTCCGATCGGAAAGCATGATTGACTCAATTCTTACTCACATCAAATAACAAGGATACCCAGCGCCGACTTAAATTTATTGTTGGGTGTGGAGTGTGTACTCAACTACATTCACACCACACAATCATTCTGCACACCATTAATCTAGATACTCTCTTCAGCTTGAATAAAGCCAAACCAAGGCCCATATTTATGAATGTGACTTAGCAAAGATCGACTTAATTCAGATCGGATAAGTCAGACTTAGTGGCAAGAAGTCGTACTTACACTTACAGGTTCATGATGTGAAAGCCAGTGAGCAACAAAGTGCCAACCCAGCTCCCATAACAAAGATCTGACTCCTGATAAATAATCTAACATTAATAATTTACATTAAACAACTCTAATTTACACTATAAGAATTCACACTACATAAATGTTGCAGGGACAACTGGGTCGGCTTATAACCTCATTTTTCAGCTAGTAAACTCACCTAGAATAAGCAAAGCTTAGACTAAAGTTCGTATTCATGAACCTTACTTAAACATCTTCTTAACTTAGAAGTCAAGTCGTGCTTATAATTGGTGTCTCAAATCCGTTCTTAGCCTAGCTAGGTACAGAGCTGACTTGAAGCCATTCTTAGACTGTTGTGTTGCATCATATTTTGATTTCATTTTTTAGTATAGCATCGCGGCTCATAATAATAAAATAAAATCATCATATTCAATTTTTGCACAATTGCAATGTAATTAACTGTATATTTGACTTATTGAAATTATTTCTACTTATTTTATATAAATCTAGTTCTAACCTACTCATTTTTTTGGCACTAGGGTAGAATTCTCTTTCTATGAAATAGAATGGATGAAGTTCTCTGGTCTGCTGGCCGGTAGCGCTAACTACACTGCCTCGAATGCTGTATTTTTGAAATCCGAAAACAGAAAATTATAACTTAAAAGATTTTAGTGAGGTAATAATTACATAAAAGTAACTGTAAATTTACATGTAGTAAAATTACATGTATCTTTATCTTTTCATGCATATTATTTTATGTTTATTAGTGCCTGATAATACGACACAATTTCGGCTAGCTTGTGACCACATTCAATGTAATAGAGCCTTTCCAAGTCAAACTTAGATAAGTTGTGCTTAGATCAACGTAAGTCACGATCATAAATACAAGCCTAAGTGTTGGATAAGAAATGATTTTGAAAATTTTCCCAAAGACTAACTAAGCAATTCTCAAGAGCCCAGCATAAACAGCATTTTCCCAGCTTGCCTATACCCAGAGTTATTGTAGTTTAAAATATCCAAACTGATGAAAAATTTATCTTGTTTGATTAACAACAGTTCTCTTTTAACTTAAGCAACGTCTTGGTCGCTTATTTCAATGGCAAATACACAAGGTTAGTGAGTAAGTCTCACTGCAGCGAGCATGCTGGCGAAGCTGTTGTAACGAGTTGACTCGAATACGATTTTTTTCTTGAGGATGAAGCCCACATAGGCCTGAGACCTGTGCGTGGGTAATGAGTTGGATGATGGTGATTGATGAGTTGAACCTACAGTTTTAGGGGGGTTCCGAACCACTCGCAAGTGATTTTACAGCAGAGAACAGTGTCTTTTTGGCTGGCCAATCTAATCGGTCACCCTTACAAAGAGTGCCCAGGAGAACGCAGCTTATTTCTATCTGATTAAACAGATACCTGCTATGGCTCACGGCTATCAGCCAGTGCTGTTCTCATACTAGGCCGCACTCGTACGGCCAGATCGTTGTATTTTGGTCAAGTTTACTGTGTTAGCAGTCACCTTGAATAATGAATAGTCATAATTCAAACAAAAGTACAATTGAAATTCTAATTCAAGGACAGGAAATGTGAACTAGAGCGCTTGATCACGTCCAGGGCACATGGGTGGGGGGTGGGGGGGGGGAAGTGTTCTCCACTAGTTTTCCACAAGTTGCTAGCGCAAAGCACGCAGCAACTAGTTTTCAACTTTTAGGCGGGTTACACACATTATGCATCTTGCACGGTGCGACTAGCATTTTTGATGCGAGATGCACTGTGCGAGATGCATGCAGGCTGCATGGTCGTGGCATGTGGTAGTAGCAATAAGATGAGTGAGGTGGGCTCAGTTCATTGGAAAATGTCATTGTCATCATCGGATGATGAAATGCTGTTGTTACTTACCGCCATTAGAAGGAGACGACGTATGGTCATGTGACTTGGAAATGTGTTCTGCGCATGCCCCAACACAAGATGCACGCTGCATGCCACTCCAAAAGACCGACCGATCGGTTCCTAGTGGCGCTGCACGCTGCATGCCAGTCGCATAAGTGTGTAAGCTCCACGTAATTAACACAGGTTGGTCTTCAAGCTGCATGCTAATAGCAAGAAAAATGCCAGTCGCACCGTGCGAGATGCATATGTGTGTAGCCCGCCTTAGTTGTCAACTTTCTTTGATTTTTACCGACACTGCGGGAAACCAGAATTTAGTGGAAGACTTGTCTCTCCACTAGTGGAAGACTGAAAAAGTTGCTGCATTTTATAGAAAAAGCAACTAGTTGCCGCAACTAGTGGAAAACTTAGTGGAAGACTTTGGTGTAAACGCGCGGCTTTAGTATTTGTTAGGTCTGTAGTCAATAACCATGCATTCGTGTTACATTATAAATATTTTTCCAGGACTATTCCTCATTGAGTAATGAATAAATTTTATGAAGAGAAATACTTGTTGGGCGTAGTTGATACATTCATAAAAATCTGATGAGAATGCACTGTTGCTTTGCTCTTTGTTTTATTGCATTTTAATGAGTGCCATAGTTGAAGTTATATCAATTTGTTTTCAAATTTTAAATTAAATATGACAATTTTGGTGTGTATTCAATTGGTGTGCCCGTCAGGCTCACAAGACCCAGTTCATAATTATATCTTTGAGATAATTGCTGAGTTTATAAGAAGAGTAGATTTGAAACCTTTGGAGGCACGAATGAGATGGTTCGATTAAGACCGTATTAAGGGCGTATTGGGATACATTTATTTATTTATTTATTTAAAGTTACATACATCTTACAACTTACAGATTAAATTAAAACAGTTAATACGAAAATAAACCTTAGTTTTATTTAGCCCAAGAGTTTGTCACGGGAATCGCGAAAAGTATACAAAGTTATTATGGCACTCTTACTCTGCCGCGGCATGTACAGTTTAGTGAGCAATGTGGCATTGCAGTGTTTTCGAGTGATGTCTGTCACTGACTCTTCAAGGTGTGAATTTGAATTAAAATTTTTAATGATTCTATTAAAGTATCCGTTTCAAGATCCAATATCTAATGTGGTTTTAATTTAGACAATGCATGCTACAGGTGCAGTGTTAATTAATGTCAACACTTAACATATTATTTCTTTTTCTAAACCCTGAAAAATGATAAAATCAAAAGTATTTTAGCTTAGTAAGTTTGTTTGTTTGTTTGTTTTTATTGCGTCTGGTTGGCCTGATACCGGCGTCAGACAAGTCAAAGTGCTTGACAAAGCAAGACACAACTCTACTGAAAAAAAAGTGGGCCAATATTGCTCCATGTTCAAATATAAATAGCTAACATTTAAATTACATAAAGTTTTATGATAGGCCTACATCAATTCATTGAATTGGATCGGAAATATATTTTTATTTAAATTAACAATTGCTCTAATTGAAATATCCAAGTAAAAATTACTTTAAAATGCTCATAAATCATTATAAAAATAATAGATATCGAAAAAATTCCGGACCGTAGAGAAAACTGTCAACGGTGGGGGGGTCCATTCCCCACCACCACTGGTTAACCCCCCCCCCCCCCCAAAGTTCAGTCCTGGCTACGCCACTACCTGGGGAAAAGTATGTGAGTCAGTGATTGCAGGTTTTTTATGTGCGTGCAATTAGAAGCTGAGTAAGACTGATGAATATGAAGCAGAAGAAGAGAATATGGTATGGATATGGTAGAAAAGGCTTGAAAGGACGGAGAAAACAATTTATTGGAACATTATATTTTGGAGAAAGAGAATACAGGCCGATTAATGGAGCTGCTGTTTTATATAATGTATCTAAAAAAACATCATACATAATAGAGCCTCTAGTTTCAGCTAAAAAGGTATCTTGTCTATTGTATTATGAATGAAATGAAAATTTTTTATAAAAATGAGTATACATACAAAAATGAAGATTCAAATACTTGAACTACACTTAGGCCTATGCATTTTGAGGATTCATTCACAGTGGAGCTTCGATACTGGAGTCAGGAGTGATACTCGATAGCATGTGATCATTGCTCGTTGCTCATCTCTACTCCGTACCATTCTACCAAACTCTCCAAACCATTCTAGATAATGTGTTTATTTGATTTCACAGCTATGCTCTTGACTATTGAAGTTCGAAGAGATCGAAGCTTCTTTAAGTATCGAAGCTCCATTGTGTAAGCACTCGGAACTCGGTCAACTGTAATCTCACGTAACTTGAGTTACCTCGTTCAATTCGAAATTCTGTAGTCGAGGCTCGGACTCTGATAACTGTGGCTCTGCTGTGCAAATTGATGGAAATAATAGCATTCTATGTAACATTTTCTTTTTGGAAATATGTTGAAAAATCATATTTTAGGTTCAGGTTGTGTGAAAATGAAATTTATTATATTTTCCACCTCACTCATTGAAAATTGAAAAATATGTTGCACAGATTCATAAAATTTAACTTATTTCAGAAATAAGTCGGAATTTTCTATTTTGTAGAAACAGATATATGATTGAAAGTCAATAAAAATATCTTTGTAATTTAGATTTCTTTAGTTTAAAGATTTAAAGTTTAAAGAATTAAAGATTTCTTTAATTTTACCTCTTTCTTCTTTTCAGAGACCAGTTATTATTGATTTGGCAAGTTCTGATGATGATGATGATGATGAAGAAATTGAAAATGGTGAGTAACCATTAAAAGCTTGATTTTGTGAGAATCATTCTGTCGTTAATGAATGCTTACTATAATAGCACTGAAGATTCAATGCAGTATGAGTTAATATTTTTTGTGATATACAGTATACTTAGTTACAGTACTTTGAAGTACTGGAGTAGGCCCTAATTTTATGCTCGAAGAAAACTTTCAAACTGTCAATTTCTTTCAAATAAACCAGAAACAGAGTGATGATATAAACTTTTGAACCACAAATGTCACTTTATCGGGAGTGTCTCACATCGTCTAGATTTCAGACCGTCTATAGGTGCTATTTTATAGAACGAATCTAGAGTATGTGAGACGGCTGGAAGTATCATGCAGTGGAGTGTCCCAGATCGTCTAGTTTTCACTTCCTCTATATTTCATACCGACGAGATTCCATAGCAGCCAGGCTGGTACAGTCAGCTACCGACTAAAATAGAGCCCTTCGGCTGTAATCACCCATTATAATTATTTATCTGTATCGTTTTCATGCACAATGCCATTTCACTGTCTCAGTGCTGACGAAAAAAATTGAAACTTCGTGCACTTGACAAATGGTATCACGTGATTCAAAAAATGCAAAAAAACATCAATTTGAAGCACTAGTTCAGCTTTTATAAGGGAATTTATCCAACAATATTTCAAAATGTTTTATGTGACCTGAAAACAAACTCCAATTGAGAATTTTTTGCATTTTCATGGTAGGAAAGTTTTGAAAGTGAGAAAATTGTAGATAAAGATCTTAATCTTGAATTTATATTTCCAACTTTTTTCTCCAAGGTGGACCTTCCTCTGAGCATTTATAAGTAGAATAAAAATAAAACTAAGCACTCCATGCTTTTCAAGTGGTTTAATGATTTAATTCTCTTCTATAGTTATTTGCTGTTATTCTTTCAATGTTAGCCTATTAACTATTATAGTGCTATATTTACAAAGTTTCATTTTTATGTATGCAACGTTTTCAGTAATTATCAGTTTAATTTATAATAACAGAAATAAGTGTATACAGTAATATTTCAATACCTTGCATCCTCTCCAATGCTGTGGATAATTATTATTCCATACACTTGGATAACTATACTGCAAATACTTTCAATAACTTACAATAAAAATAACTATATAAGTTATAATAGCTTACAATAATTAAGGGAAAGGCACCGTTGAGCCTGTCTTTGATTAGAGTCAGTTTTGTCAATCAGACGTCAGAATTGAATGACTTTGATTTTGGCTCCAACTGAAAATCATTTGATTCCAATTGATTTATCAAATACATGTAGGTTTGGATAAATTCTTCATAAAGAAATCTTTCTTATTGATTTCATTATTACTATTTTAGTTTTTGATGTAAGAAGAACCGTGAAGAACCGAAGATGATGTGACTGGAGGACCAACTGGGCAAAAAGAATGCATTTTAAAGTGTTTATCTATCCAGTATTGAATATCACACTTCAGGGATATTTCTATCAAGTCTCGTTTTTAATTATTTTTGAACATGCAGTTATGTCACACAAAAGAAATCTATCAGAAACGATATAAATCAATAATGTTTAGCTAGTGATGAAGTTGCTATATTACTGTTCCAAAATTAATCACCAACTTTTAATAGGCCGATCAAATATTTAACAAATAACTGTTCAATAGTTCAGAAAGAAACGTCTAAAACATAGTTCTGGAATCCTCTGGATGACTACAAGGTGAGGGGTGAACAGAGGGAGTAAACAAAACATGCCCATTATCACTTTCATTGGAAATACTTATTGACACAGCACAGAAAGGGAAGATAAATATTTTTCTCTTTATTCTGGCGTTTCATAACAGTAAGTATTTCATGAAAAATCGTAACTTTATTTTCTCAAGAGTTATTGATCAATTAGTAACCTTTCTTTAGTTTCACTCTGATACAGCGTCCCCTCGCATTTCCAACATCCATAACCCTCAAACTCGTGCCTTGAATCAGTGTACTGTGGGTTGTCTGACGATGCTCTTAACATCAAAGTGAAGCGGCCGTCACGCCATAACTTGAGTCACAATTTCCACTTGTTTATTTTTAAGTTTTCTATTGTATTTTTTAATTTTTTGTTGTATATATATGTGTTCTGTCAGATTAGAAAAGCTTATTCCTACGAAAACGCTTCATTACAGAAATAAAGATAGCGAAAGAGAGGCGAGCTATCTTTATCAATAAATGAGTACTCATTCGAAAAACTCTAGGCTTCTAGAGCTCTCATTTAGGTGGTAATTCGAATACATTTGATGAGAAATGAGCTGAAAAATCAAATAAAACATTAACTACCGTTATTATTGAGAAATCCTATGAAATACACAAAAAAGGCCAAAAGAAGTCGTTCAGATTGAAAGATGGCTATTGATTGCAAAAACACACCCAGAGTTCATAAAATAAGAATTTAAATTATATAAAAACACACAAAAATAGAAAGAAAAAGCATCCGTGCAAATTTAGTGTGCTTTGATTCAATGAAACTCGACTCGCGTTTTTGACTTTTGAGTACATTCAGATTTCATTTCATAAAAGGAATTCACAAGTTTTGAAGGAGAAATTGATTTTTTTCGGTTCATTGGAAATTAGTTTGATTAATCCACTATAGGCCTACAATGAAAAAAAAGTGTTTTCATTATCATTTTATGAAGTTTTGTAAGATATCCCACTAATTCAAAGATTATGTAGTCTCAATTCGTGTTCAGACTGTCATGTTTCGTTCGCTTCATTATCCAAGTACCAGTCTAAAAATGATGTGGGCAACATAAAAATTTATGGTAAAAATTTCAATTGAATTCACACCACCTACATGCGAAGGCCTTCGATATTTCTGAATGGATGATGAGAATAGCTGTAATCTTCCGCCCTCTTTATTTCTGAAACAATGCGTTTTCAGACCTTCATGTGTTTTTTTATTTTCTGCAGTCTGAGAATTACCTTGAACTCTTGTAACACTGTATAAAAAAGACACATGATGGACACATTTTGTTTCCCCATAGCTGATTCCCTTTAAAAAGTCAAATAATGAACCCTTCTCCCCTCACATTAGCTTTATTGGGCAACAATCTTATAAAAATAGGTCTGCAAGATCCGAATTTCACCCCCCCCCTCACTACCAAAATTTACCGAGAAAAAACATACAACCAATAACAAAAACATATAACCAAGCTACCCGTAAGGGTCTCCACACCAATAAAAACCATACACTTATTATTATTATTGACGCATTTACTTCTTTTTTTCTGTAATAGACTTTAACCGATTTCCCCACAGGCGAACTGCCACAAATCACACTGGACAGTCCGCCGCTTTGTCCGTGGACGCCTTTGGTAAGGCTTTCCCGATGGGAAGGAGATTTGGTCGACGGGGTGACTCACCTTATCAAGGTTGGTTTGATTTTAGTATCTTGGGTTTTAAGAAAGTTTGCCTATGCGATAAAATATCGGACCGATTAATGTCGGCGATAAAAGATCGTACCATTAAAAATTCGCCGAGGTGAAGCCACTTGTTACGCGCTTGTCCTCTACAAAGACGGCGGCGCAGGGATGACTCACCCAAGTGGCGAGCGCTTGAGAAGCCAGTTTTTGCTATTTATTCTAAATTTACATATATATTTTCACAATTTAAATAAAATAAATGTTAGCACTGAAATCCAAGTACGCTAATCAGATCATCAACTATCAGTTTCATATTATTCTATTTTGATTTTAATGTCCAAATAGCCTATATTGGAATAAATTATTTAAATATATTATCCTATGTTTTTTAAAGAAGGCTACTATGTTTTCATATAATTTTAGAGTCTTATCATCATTAAACTATTATCAAGATGCAAATTTAATTTCAAATTTGATTCAATTGGGGCTTACTCTATGATTCAATACTGATTGAGAGAATCAACTCTCACATCATTAGTTAGGTCAATAATTTATTGAATCAAGCTGTTTTTCTTTGAATTGACTTTCAATTTTTTAAACTGCTAAATTTCAAACATCATAATTAGTAAATACTAAATGTGTCAATCTGATAATTTATTCCAATGTAGGCTATTTTGACAATAAAATCATAATAGAATAATATGAAATTGAAAGTCGATGACTTGATTAGCCTACTTGGATTTCAGTGTTACCATTTTATTTGTTGAATATTAGATAGAATCCAGATTCAGATAGTTTAAGGATCGTAGGATATTATGCAGTTATGTTTATAGATAGGTGATCATCTTAGTTTTTTTAGTATATTTACTTTATCTTCCTGTAATGCAATGTCTCTAAGTTTTAAATTGAAATGCAAGTCCACAAATTGAATTCTCTATCTCATCAACATTCTCATCATGACAGATCCCATCATTCTGAACTTCATTATCAATCTCAATCACATTTCTCATTCTCAATCTCATTTGATTATTATCGACATTCCCAACAATAAATACATTTTCAACATCATAATCATCCTCCACCTTATCCAACTCAGTCATCTTTGCCATTCCAATTTGCTCATATAAATTTAAATTTTTTACTCTATTTACTCTATTTAATTTTTTACTCTTTTTAACAATAAAAAAAACTCTGCCTACAGTCTGCTCACTCAAAACCTTAAAACTTTGAATACTAACTGCCATACTTGTAAGTACTACCGCATCCTTCATTCCTAAATAACAATCTCTATCAATTACATTTGCTACAATCTTGTTTCTTTTTACAACATGAAGTACATATAATCCATTTTCTAATGTAGCTTTGAAAACATTCTCTCCATTATCAAAACCCATAGCATAATTTTTCTTGAATTGAATACATACACCTTTAGACGTTAGCTGATTAACAGACAACAAATTAAAATTAAAATCAGGTACATACAATTCATCAGATAATGTAATGGTGTAACCGCCACATTCTTCAGTCATTTCGATCTCTACTTTTCCACATCCTTCAACAGTCGTTTTCCCTTTTCCCATAGTTACTGTACCATTACATTTATCCATTTCTACAAAATATTCCTTTTGTGAACAGATATGATTCGTTGCAGCCGAATTTACTACCCATTCAATAGTATGTTCTACATTTCTTGACAATAGCCCAACAGTACTCATGTAAGCTTTATGTTTAGATTTGTTATGCTCTCTAAATACAATCTCATTATTTGCATTCTCAACACAATCATTAGCCCAATGACCAAACTTACCGCATTTAAAACATTTCACCTTATGACACTGTTTAGCAATATGTCCCACACCTTCGCAGAAAAAAACATCTCTTACTGTTGACCTAATCCGAATTTGTTCTTATTATTACGTTCTTATCAACGTTCTCATCTCGCCTATTTGAATTATTCTGCTTTCTGGTTGGAAAACACATCTTCTGCCCTGCATGATGTCCTGAGGAAGTTAGCGCTACGCCTTCATCTGCATCGCGAATTTCATTTCCTTCTTCTAACAATCGTGCTTTTACAAATGTAACCGTTAAGTTTTCTTCTCTTCCCAATGGTTCAATTATATTTCCATAACGCTCAATAGGTAATCCTAACAATATTAATCCAGCGATCTGTTTATCTGTGTATGTCCATCCAGCTTGTCGTGCTCTCTGGTACTGATTTTGAATTTTGGCAATATATTCATGTAGCTCTTCCTTCTCTTCTTTCTCAATCGAAAATAGTGTTTTTAAATGTCTCAATCCTTGTTAAAAACTGACTTTGGTATGAATATCCTCTAATATTTTCCAGGGTGATGGTGGAGGCGGCCAGGTCGAGGAGGTGGCCAGGTCGATGAGGCGGCCGTGGGGGCGGCCGAGGGGGCGGCCGTGGGGGCGGCTGAGGAGGCAATGAATGAAGAGCCACAGGTCAGTCAGTACACAAGGTTTTGTTTTTAATTTTATATTAAATTTAAATTACAACTGTATTCTCCTTGCGTATAAACAAGATTTAGATAACATTAAGCACTTCAGAGGATTATTGGGGAAGTTGCTAGATAAGATAAGATGATTTATTTGTCACACAGGCTTATGAATACTTTGGTAGTAATCCAAACGGTTACATGTTAATATGGATACAACAATCGTCATTACAGATAGACTTTCACAGTTAATTGAGAGTTTGCTCTCAATAGATAGTAAAATAATTTAGTACCAAAACAAAGTAGCAAAGCTAAGATTTTCAGATTAGATGGGTTATATAGATCACAATTAACATGGGCGCAATCCAGCCGACCTTGAAAAGTAGCCGAGCCGGACTTGGGAAGTTCACAACACATTAGTGGTGATTTTCTTCCGAGCCAGACTCGCTAGTGTGTGGGCCACTTAACGATCGGCATTTCCTCTGTCTCTCTGTCTGTCTCACGATTACAGACGAACGCCTTGAACAATTGCTATGATTTTTGATATTGATGTTCCTTATTCCTAGGCCCAGCGATGTATATATATATATTTTTTAAATTCAATATTTTAAACAAAAAATAATAATAAATTAACCTGAATGTTGTACGCGACCGTATTTTGTGCAAAGAGTTTGTTTATTGTTTGATCGCTGGTTTCCATAGCAACGGAAAGATACGTTGTGATAAAAATTATGATACATGTTGATTTAAAGGCGATATGATGTATCATAGATATTGATACAAAACCTAGCATTTAAAACCTATGTTATGTTAATAGTTCACACATACTACTTACTACTTCTAATTTACTACTTCCACAATCATTGAAAACTACATAAAATCAAGAAAAAACATCAAAAGTACAAAAACAAAAAAAATAGGGGTATAATAGAAGATTTCTCCCCGAGAGACATTCAATGTCCGGTATTCCTGGAAACAGTGAATAAACAAATAAATTGCGAAATTACTTTTCACTGTAGAGTAAATTACTTTACAAGCACCCTTATTCTTGGACGTGAGGTCTACTGTTCACAGAACTACTAGTATGTATAGATATAGTCAACTCATTACATTACTCAATACCTGTCTCGAATATTATCCAGCTGATTGCACTAGGCTATCATTATTTTGGTTTATATCTGGGAATTCGCCCATCAAATTCTGAATCTAAATAAAGCAGCAGATTCAATAGTTGTCTTGAATACTTTTGAATGTCTCGCATAATTATTATCCAGCTGATTGTATCATGCCTTTCTATCAAGTGTAACAAAAAATATTGTACATTACACGGCTGTAAACTTTTGCCGGTTCTCGCATATTCACGTTTCTGCACTCGGCTGCGCCTCGTGCATAAACTATCATATGCTTGACCGGCAAAATGTTACTTTCCAGCCTAGTAACGTAATATACTATATTCATTTCAGTTTTACAGAAAATATTGTATGTTTTTCAGAAGCGTTCGTTCTTTGCTGCTTTCAGGTATAGTTTTATTACCATGATAATATTTGCTAATAGTGTTACATTGTCTTTTCCCAATTTTTATTGTCTTCTAATCTATGGTACTTGCAATTTTTTTTCAATAACTGTTCTAGTACAGTAGCCGACAGCTAGCTGTGCACTCCGGAGAAGGGCCACGAGATACTAACTGTACTGTAAACTTTTGCCGTTTTTCGTTGCAAGCATAAACTAGCTGCTGAGTCTGATGTTCCCAGAAAGGCATTGATATAACCCCGCAACCCTTACTTCGTCATCATCCTGTTTCAAGGATATGAGTGTAAAGCTTAATGCTGGCAACTATACGTCTAGGTTCTTGTTTTTATTCTTAGTTTATATTGAATTATTTTATTCTCACTTTACCTGCATAGAGTTATCTTTGCAGGTATAATTACTTGTTTCTCCTGTGGTTTTTGGAAAAATTGAATTTAATTTTTCTTTTCATGTGAAATTTAACGACTTGCAGTCAAATATTTGTTAAGAAGTCGTTGCAAGTCGTTAAATTTCACATGCAAAGTTAATATTAACAACGCAGTTCGTCATGGAACAAGAAATCCAGGAATTTAATTTTTCGTTTTTCCTCCTTACAGCCCAGCAGTCATTCAAATGGACGGTCAAGGTGAGTCTTGTCTTGTTTTTTTTTGTAGATTACGTCTTGGAGACTCCAGTTGAGGAGTATAAAACAAGTCAGATCAACAATTATACTATCTTGTACACTAGATACCATAATTACTATATCGGTTAGTTGAGGTGAGGCTTAATTTTGATGTGAAAAACTTGTATGTACTCATGTACACTATAAAAAGCTTTATCAACTAAATATTTTTTCCTGTGGTTTTTAAATATTTCTATGTTTTCAAGACTCTTTAAAAACTGCGGTAGCTTGTTGTAGAATATCCTACCAATATAACTAGGTTTTTGTTTGAATAGGCTACTATTATGACTCACCAAGTGAATTAGTTTATGTTTAAATTATGTTTGTTTTTGAATTTAAGATATTGGCATTTTTTACTATTTATAGTTAATTCCAACTGATTTAAAAATTGGACAATGGACTGCACACCTATATGGGCATTTAATAATGTAGAACAAAATGCTAGTGAACTATCAGTGCGCACCAATAATGTAAATTCTAATGCTGAATATTGAATTGAAATGTGACACTTCTAACTTTACACTTGAGCTGATTATGAAGAATCACTAAATATTATCAAATATTTAATTATACAACTGAGATTGAATGAAAATGTATAAGTAAAACAATATAGCCTACATGACTTAACAAGTATGAATATGATAGGAAATGAAAATTTTGTTAGCACAAGCTAACTGAATTAAGGCACAAACACATGCGCAACTAGGACAAGAAAAATACTTAAGAAAATGCAGTAATATTTTCATATAATATGTTATATAGTGCTAACTCAATTTATGGCGCAAGTACAGCAATGTCAAGGAAAATACTTGAGACAATTCGGTAAAAGTACTTTATGTAATATGTTAGACAAGGCTAACTGTATTTAGGGCGCAAGCATGGCGCAAGTACAACAAACAAATACTCGAAATAATGTAGTAATATTTTTATAAAATATGTAAACTCAGTTGATACAATTTGAACATGTAGAATAAAACAAAGACTGTTTGTGAATTGTTAGGCAGAGCTAACTTGATTAAGGCGCAATCGTGACGCAAATGACACAATATAAGTGATGAAAATTAACTAATGATTAGGAACTAGTAATAGCTATTTGTGTAACTAGAGTGCAAAGCAGCGTTTTTCTGCATTGAGAGAAACAGTTTTTTTTCACGAGCCGAAGGCGAGTGAAAAAAGTTTCTCGAGTGCAGAAACAATACTTTGCGCTCGAATTACACATTAAATTTTTCCTACAGTAATGTATAAAGTAATTCAAACAGAACAAAACAGGGCATACATAACCTGAAAACTCCTCACATAACCTATCTTCGAATCAAATCGATTTCATCAACAACAACTACAACAACTATTTCACAGCTGAAGCAGAGTAGCCAACCTATTTTTGAATGCAGAATAGGGAATCTGCGTATTACATGCTCACTATTTTTTGTTGTTAGATTGCAAATTTGGAGTGCGGAAAAGTCATTGATATATATTACTAGATGCGTAACTCCGGGATCCGCTGTGAAGTCACAGCGCTAGCATCGCCCGCTTCTAAATCGGGCAAAACCACGAAAATTTGTATAGCGGTAATGGAAAAAACCCGTATTTGTCAGTGCTAAAATGACTTGTTTTGTGATGTGAAATGATTTTTTAACATGATTGTTTCATGTGGTGATTATGGATGTACCAATCAGTGCAAGTCTGGTGGAAATATTTATTTTCAAACAAATAATTTTATCTTTTTATTGTCTATGTGCAAGCGTAGCTTTACAAGATTGTTTTCTGCTTCCTCACTTTTATGGGTTTTTTTTAATTGAAAATAATGTACTACCATATTCACCACTTCAATCTTGTTCTTATAAGCATTAATTTCTCGTGATATACCATAAAGTAATTTATTAAATAACTCTTTTAATCAAGCGATTTTGCTTGAACTGCAATGGCATTGGTGAGCATTCTTGGGCTTCTCAATATGAATTTATATCACAGCCTACTGAATTTTGAAGCATGCGGTATCTAAATATATATATATATATATATATTTATATTATTTATATATTTATTATATATTTATTTATTCATACAGTACATTTATATTTCCTTTTGTGTTGCAGTTCCATAATATTACATTTTCTTTATTGTTGTGGTTATCCATTTTTCGTGAACTGCAGTAAAACTATTCATATGTATTATCTTGCTGTGCAGAACTGACCTTTTTGAGTCGCGGCGGACGCGTTTCGAACTATGTTGTTCTTCTTCGGCGCTTGGTTGCAGACTGACTAGTTTTCTGGTATGTAATGTCTGGTGGTTGTAGGAAGGTAGTGGGAGGAGTGGATGTGGTGGGGGAAGTGGGTATGGTGGAGGTGTTTTTAGGAGGGATTTGTGATGATGTTGAAGAGGGTATGAGATTTGAAATTAAGTTGGTCATTGAGTATGAATTGAGGATGTGAAATGGAATGTTTGTAAATTTCGAATTGTTCAAGAGTATTGTAACGATTTTAGGGTTTGTATCCCAAAATCTCTATTACAGAATATAATTATAATTTCCTTTAAAACAAATATACAATTTTATTCATCAAATAAAATATAATTTCCTTTGAAGAAAAGTTATGTTCAGTCATGTCGATGTAGAAGGAACAGATTTATTTTCTCATTATCATTATTCTTACTACAATCTTTGAAATTGTAAGCTCTTTGAGCATGAAAAGACATTGTATTACCATTTTCTTATTACTAAGTAACAATGTAGAGTAACTGTATTATTGTACAAAGAAAACATCGATAACTGATAGACAGAGACAGAATTACGAGCACACATTGTCATATTACTCCGGATTATCAAGTTTATAGTTTTTCTAGTACTATTGTTGTCTGTAGGAGAACATTCTCACGGTACTACTACTAATGAGCAAAAGAAAAAGAATAAAAAAATACTTAGCCAATCACGAGCTAGCGAGACGACGTCATCCGCTAGTTCGCACCGACGCAGAAACCAATTTTGTCATTTCTGAAAAATCGAATCAACTAGTCACTTCATTCGGAATCAGTTTGTCGTTACGTCAACTTGTAGGAATTCCGATAGTAAAATGTAGAACTAACTTTTGAATATAATGTAACGTTAACTTGGGAAAAGTATGTAAAGTAGTTTTTTTGATAATTAATTTTTTTTAATGAAATAGTTGGAATCCCATTCATTTTTGATCAGTTTAAGTGTTATGTAGTTTCATCATGAAGAGGATATAGTTCCCCAAAATCCGCTAAAAGCGGTGAATGTAACCGGCTAGAGCATCATGTAATCAAGGTTTCGTGGTACCCAGACTATCAAATGCAGTACCTGGAGATCACTGGGTCAAGGCTGACTATCCAGGCCTGTCCGACTTCTAGGAGATGAAGTATTATCATCGATTTCAATTCTGAGGATGAACATCCAGGATTAAATACCGAAAGTATACTACGTTCTCAGTGATATTAAGTGAAATTAACAAAAAGGTTTCGACTAGAACTTCACAGTTTTAAGGTAACCAGCGCATAAATTTTTCTACGAAAATCTTCGTATAAAGAGATGGGCCCATACTCTAAAAATTCGGCGTAATAAATTTCAAAGTTAAATATTTAACTAAATTAATTTGGACTGTCTTGCAAAATTATAGTATTGAAAATTTAAGTAACTAAAACATCACTTGTCCTCGTAATATAGTATGAATATGTAACATTTTAGCACTATTTTTGATATTTTGTGAAGGGTACAATTTAATTTTTTTTTGATAATATTATAACGGATTCCAACTATCACTTGTATTTTTTTGACATCACCTAGTCAAGGTATCGTATGATGAGTGCTTGCTGAACTATAATCGATAATAGGAAAGGTCTATTTTCGATTATAAATTTTATATTTTATTTTCTAGCAAATGCCGTCTCTTAAATTTTTCAAAATTAACTTTCTTTATAGACGAGCATTTCAACTGCGCCACTCTGCTGTTAAAATTGAAATTAATAAAACAAAAAGGTGACGTTTTCAATTGCGCACGCGCTACTTTAAAAATTTTGCTTCAAAATTAAAAATTAAAAGGTGTAAAAATTCAACTACGCCGTCTCTGACTTAAAATTTTTTTTTTAACTGAAAACTAACCTTAAAGTAGGAAACGCAAAAGTACTCATCTCACGAGACAATGACAGGAGAGGTTATATGGGTCGATAATCTGACAATCAAGATAACATAGTTAAACGTAGAATTTAGTGTGTTTGAAACTTGAATTTGACTTATATGTAACCGTAAAATGACATAAGATTTGAACAAAAAAAAGTGGTTTGAATAGAGAATGCAAGATTTTCGTAAATAGGCTGAACTCAATATAGGTTAGCTTAACGTATACATGAATCCCGTATCACCAAGTAAACAAGCGTCACCTCACACGATGGAAAGTAAGACGATCAATTATTGGGAAACCAGGAAAGAGGTACATAGTTATTATGTTTCTCTAATATGATAGAAATAAGGTGGATGTAGACATTATGAGTTGTAGAATTGAACTGAACTGTTTATTTATAAGTAGTAAACAAGATAGTATAAAGGCAATCATATGATAATATCAATATGAAGAAGAAGATATATAACAGTCTCCCCTCCTAGTATGAGAGCACATAAATTAGTGCGTAACAGCATGTCCGTATCTAGCCGGAGGTCGACGATTCCTTTGAGGTCTCTGAGGTCGTGCACCACCTTGAACAGGTGAGTTGTCAACAACTGTTGTAGTATCTGGCTGTCCAACCACTGATGGTGTGATCTGCGGTGATGGAATGCAAGGAACATCAAATAGCGGTGGCGGTTGCAAGGTGACAGTTTCCTTTTTCTTTTCGACCAGAGTTGAACGTAACTGGTTGATGTGTCGTTTGATGGTCCTTCCTGTGTCTAACAACACCAAGTAGTGATGTGTTCCTAAACGTTTTGTCACTGTACCAAAATTCCATATATACTCATTTTGAATGAAAAGTCTCACTTGTACTCTCTCTCCCTCTTTAAATGAACGGATAGGGATTGAGTAATCACTAGATTGTTGTGGTCGGTATGGGAATATAGCGTCAAGGCGAATTCACATTTTCCTTTTCAGATACAATTCTGCCGGGGTATTTCCACATGCCAACGGTGTTGCTCGATACCGAAGTAAAATGTCTTGAAGTTTTGTATTTAATGGTCTTGAGTCTTGGGTGTCTTGAGTCATTGCCTTGAGTCGATTTTTTAAAGTTTGAATAGTCCTTTCAGCTAGACCATTTGTAGCTGGGTGTCCTGGGGCAATAAATTTTTGAAATATTCCTCGTTCCTTACAGTAGGTATGGAATTCTTCACTCTGAAAAATTGAATGGTTGTCACTTACAAGAACGTATGGGTATCCATGACTTGAGAAAATGTTTTCCAGTAAATTTATTGTGCTTGAGCTGGAAGGTGCATTCTTTATCATTTTTGTTTCAATCCATTTTGATTTTGCATCCACACAGACTAGGAAATATACATTTTGGAAAGGTCCTGCATAATCAACATGAATTCTCTCCCAATTTTCTTGTGGGCATTCCCAAGGATGTATTGTCACTTTTTGAGGATTCTTTTTGACAAGTGAACATGCTTCGCATTTCCTGACCATGCATTCAATATCATTGTCAATTTTTGGCCAATAAACATAACGACGAGCAAGTTGCTTCATTTTTGTTATGCCAAGGTGTGTTTCATGAAGTTCATGTAGTATTTTAGAACGAAGTTTCATGGGAATGTAGATTCGGTCTCCACGAAAAATAATTCCATCAAACAAAGCGAATTCAGAATCAATTGAAGTGTTCAGAAGTTCTTGCAGAATTTTGGAGAGTTCTGAATCATCTTTTGTCTCCATTTTTATAATTTCGGCCGTGATTTCACGACTAGAAATTTGTAGTATGTTTTCAGTGTAGATGGTATGGACTTCATTATCAATTGTTCTTTCAGTAGAAACCTTACTATTTTTTATAGGGGCTCTTGAAAGGCAATCAACATTCTTATTTTCACTGCCTTTCTTGAATTTTAGTTTGTAATTGAAACCTGTAAGATATGATGCATAACGAAGCAAGCGCGCTGAAGTCATTTGAGGAAGTGCTCTGTCATGTCTGAAGATTCGAGAAATTGGTTGATTGTCAGTGACTAGTTGAAATTCTGTTCCCAATAAATGGTAGTAGAAACGTGAGACGCCAAAAACTATTGCAAGGGCTTCCCTGTCTAATTGACTATAATTGCATTCTGTAGCTGTAAGTGAACGTGAAGCATATGCTATGGGTTTCTCAATTCCATTAATAGTGTGGCTGAGGATAGCGGCTATTCCAGTTGGTGAAGCATCTGTTGTGAGGACCAATGGTAATTCAGGATCAAAAGGTACAAGTATTCGGTCACTACAAAGTTCAGTTTTTATTGTAATGAATGCTGATTCGCACTCAGGAGTCCATGCCCATTTCACCTGTTTTTGCAACAGACGTCGTAGCGGAGTAGTGACTGTTGAAGCATTTGGAAAAAAACGGGCATAGTGAGAGACTAGCCCCAGAAACCGTCTCACTTCTTCAATATTTGAAGGACGGGACATCTCCTTCATAGCTTGAATTTTCAGGGAAGATTTCCTGATTTTGTTGAACTCCACTTCCCGACCCAGATATTCAATTTTTTCCTTAAAGAATGAGCACTTTTGTTTGTTAACATGTAAATTAAAGTCTAAGAGTCGTTGAAGGCAGGCTTTTAGGTTCTTCTTGCATTCGTCCAAGGTAGATCCATGAATAATAATGTCATCAAAGTATGCTTCAGTTTTTTGCAGTCCATTTAATATTTGAGCAAGTATTCGATTGAATTCTGATGGAGCTGTCTTGACTCCGAAGCTCAAACGGTTGACACGGTATGTTCCACGGTGTGTTGACATTGTTTGAATAACGCTGGACTCATCATCAACCTTGAGATGGAGGTATGCTTTATATAGATCAAGTTTGCAGAAAAATCGGGAACCACGTAAGCTATCAAGAACATCGTCAATTTTTCTGATTGGATAATTAGCTTTGACAAGTCGTTCGTTAACACCACACTTGTAGTCAACACAAATACGAACCCCTCCATCAACTTTTGGGATGACAACAAGTGGGGATCCCCAGTCACTGGTTGGTACAGCTGAAATAATTCCTTCAGCTTCAAGAGAGTCAAGTTCTTTGTTAACCTTATCCAAAAGAGCAAATGGAACATTTCTTTCACGATTAAAACATGGTTTTGCTCCTTCTCGAAGGTTCAGTGAAACTGTGAGACCAGGTATACATCCAACCTTTGGTTCAAAAATTGTTTTAAATTCTTCATATATTTCATCAATTGAATTTGTGAGTTCTATCTGGTGAGTCTTAACTAGTAGGTTCATGTTGTTATCAACTTCAGAAAGTTCTATTCCCAATCTTCTAATCCATTCTCGACCAAGGAGTGCTTCATGACCAGCAGGAACAATATATAATTCTCCCTTTATTTGTTTTCCCTTGTAAGCTATTTTTACCAATACTTTTCCTTCTGGTTTTACAATATTTCCAGAATAAGAACGAAAGGCTAAGTTAGAAACTTGAATAGGAATGTCCAAGTTCAGATTGTCAAAATCATCTCTTCCAATAAGGGAAAATTTGGCTCCACTGTCTATTTCGAATTGTTGAGGTTTTCCATTCAAGAACACTGAAGCTATGTATTTATCAGATTGCTGGTTCATCTTGAACAAATTGACAACATTAATTTTGTTTAGTCCTTTTACGTAGTCATTGTAAATTTCATCATCACCTTCGTCATCATATTGTGATGTCTGTTGATGTACAAAATTGGTTGAACTTGTACGGCTTGGTTTTCTCAATTCATTTCGCATTGTGGTCAAACAGACTCTTGATACATGTCCTTGTTTTTGACATTTGTCACATCTGAGTTTGAATCTATCCACTCTACAGTCAGTACTTTTGTGATTGTCTTTACCACACCTGAGACAGAGATTTTCAATTCCAAAAGCTATGAAATCTGATTTACTAAATTGGTAATGCCGTGGTTTTGGTTCAGAATGATCATTCAAAAACTTTTTGGAAGGAGTCCTTGTAATTTTGTTAATTTTGCAGTCATTGGAATGTACACAGTTACAATCATGATGTTGTTGAAAAACTTTACTTTCTATTTTTGATGCTTCAAGTGCAATTGCTTTTTTCAGTATGTTGTCAAAATTGGTGGAAGTTGTTTGTAAAATTTGTTCTCGTATCCAATCATCTTTCAGTCCTCTAACAAATTGTATACGTAGTAAAACATCGGCAGTTGATACTGTTTGTTTGCATGTTTCTGCCTTACATTCAACCAAGAATTCACAATCAGTTATATCACGTTTTAGGTTAGTTACAAAATCTGAAATTGACTCGTTCTCTTTTTGAAAAATATTCAGAAAATAATGTTGAGAAATAATCGGGCTCTTTTTTGGAATTAGTATCTTTTTTAATTGATCCACGAGTGTATTGTAATCGAGTAGTTTTATAGGTTGCTCAGGACCCAACAATGCAGAAAGCTTATTATAATGTTCGCTACCAATGGATACGCAAAGGAGTTGAGCGATTTGTTTTTCATTTCCTAAGCCTTTCATCTTATAGTAATTTTCGAATCGTTCCAGGTAGTTTGAAAATTTTTCCCGTTGCGTATCAAAATTCTCAAATGGAGCTACGTTCGAAAGTGCCGCATCCGCAGGCCTAGTTTGAGAACTTACCTCAAGTAATGAAGTGATTTGTTCCTGTTGCCTCTGGAACATAGTTATGAAGGTAGCAAATTGATCTGGATCCATATTTTAACTTATTTTCCTTCGTCGCCAATTATTATGTTTCTCTAATATGATAGAAATAAGGTGGATGTAGACATTATGAGTTGTAGAATTGAACTGAACTGTTTATTTATAAGTAGTAAACAAGATAGTATAAAGGCAATCATATGATAATATCAATATGAAGAAGAAGATATATAACAATAGTGTATTCAATTTTGATTTAATACCTAGTGCTAAATTCAATCCTAATTATATCAGTAAAGAATGTTTAGTGTTTGAACTGGAAACTCTCGGCATTCCGCCGGAGACGTTATCAGAGTATGACTTAGACACATTGCGTGCTAAATACAGAACAATTGTGAGCGCGCCCGATCCCAAGATATCTCGTATTATCTATAATGATGAAAGTAGTAAGGTTGCCTTATCTAAAATTGAACACCAATTGAAAAAAGAAGCCGAATATTTGTCTGGCGTTCCTTGTCAAGTTAATGTGGATAGAAGTGCTAGTATCAAAAAAGGAATCAGTATATTTTTTCATATTTTGAACCGTATAACCCAATTACTCACGTATGCTAAGGAGACTAGCGATCTGGAATTGATTAAGGGGTTGGAAAATTCGATAGTGTCGGCTCAAGCCGTGTTCACCCAGCTAATTGACTTAAAACCATTTCTTAGAAGTAGGGCCACTTCGCCAGCGGGTGACAATTTTGAAACACCGAATTTTGTACCCCCTAGTATTCAAGTACACGATACGGAAAAGGCGAGTAGTTCCGGAATTGTCAATCCAATAGGACAACCCAAATTAAGTTTGGACATTGAAAAGGCTCAAAGAAATTTAGGAGTAAGACTACCTATGTCAAACGGGGTTACTATTGTTGAGGATAACAGTATGTTTCAATATGTCGATAAGCGTAATTCAGATATTAATCGAGAGCCGGTTACTACTAGATTTCTTAACCCTCAAATGAATCTTCAAAACAATAGATTTTCCGTAGCTCCTGGACATACGTCGAGCGTGCACCAAACATCTTATTCCGCACTTAGCAACATTTTCACTAAATTATCTAACCCTATTGAAAATTTAATTAAAGAATTGCCTATTACCGATGGACTTTCTGTCGATAATTTACTTAAATTTATTAGCGTTTCTTTGAAGATCAAAGAACGAGGCAATATTTCAGACCAACAACTTTTCAATTTAATTCACAGTTCGACAATCGGACCTTTGTCCGAACGACTAAATTTAGCAATAAATCTTAGCAGTTCTTTTGATGACTTTCACCATGATATCCTGACCTATTTCATTCCGACGAGACTAATCTCCGTTATCGAACGCGAACAGTATGGGCGTCTACAACAGATAGGGGAACCTCTAGCAGCCTACTTAGTAGCCATTAAAGATGCGGCCAAATTATTAAGATTAAATAAGTCCGAGGAAGAAATAGTTTCAACTATTTGTTCCGGCCTGAATCCCGAAGAAAGGTCAAGATTAGTCTTTCAATTTCGACCTAGAAATTTTAGGGACCTAAATGATTTGTGTGTCCAGTCTCAAAACATTCAATTTGCAGACATAGAAAGAAATCGAGTTGAAACTATGCCTATTAGAAAAGAAACAAGACCATGGAATGAAACGGGTACAGTGCCTAAGAAATGTTATCACTGTCAAAAGGTAGGCCATATAGCTAAAGAATGTAGATCAAACCCTAATAGTACAAATTTTCGCGGAAATACCTTTAGAAATGATAATCAAAATTCGAAACCTAATAATGTTACTAGAAATTTGATCACAGTAAAATGCTTCAAATGCCAAAAATTAGGTCATTACGCTAATGATTGCAATAATAAAAAAGTATGACTATCTTTCAAAAACAAAAGAGTCAATTTTGCAAAAAACAAATCACAAAATTTTATTAGTAAATCGGAGGCTAATAAAAACCATTTCGTAAATTCACTAAAACCTGTTGCCCTTCGTAAAAAATATGAAGCCCAGTTTTCCAAAAATAAAGAATCAGTAAGTAAACGTAAATGAAATAATATTTCAAAAAGAAAAATTAGGAAACCTTTCAATAGATTAAAAACTAAAGCCTTAACTAATAAAGTAATACCTTTCGTAAGTTGTGAATTAGGAAATAATACAATAAATTCTCTAGCTTTAATTGATTCTGGGGCTTCCCAGAGTATAATTTCTAAAAATACTTTTGATAAATTGTTAATTGAAAATCCTGACCTCCATGTAGTGAAGGAAAATTTTAATTGTGTGACCGCCAATAAACAACGACTTGAATTAAAAGAAATAATATTAATAAAAATAAAAATCGAAAATTTCAGTTGGAAATTTCGTTTTTACGTTTGTGAAAATCTTTCGGTGCCTATCATTCTTGGGTGTGATTTCATTCACCACACACAATTAGTAGTAGACTTATTTAATAAAAGATATTACTTCAATTTTCGGCCTCAATTTAAATTCTCTTTCGAAAACAACTTGAAAACCGAATCACTTAAAATTCAGAATAAAATCAGTGCGGATGACACTAAAGATGAGTTAACTGTTTCTCAAAAAGGTAAACTAGATAAATTATTAAATACTTTCAATGATGTTCTTACAGATCGTCTCGGTAGAACAAATTTAGTAGAATATAAAATTCGTTTAACTTCTCACGAACCGGTAAGAAAAAGCCCATATCAATTAAATCCTATGAAAATGGAAATTTTGGAAGACAAAATAAAAACTATGCTTGAACAAGGAATTATCCAACGGTCAACCTCAAGCTATGCTAGCCCATGTTTCTTAGTCGCGAAAAAGGACGGGGGGCAAAGATTGGTCGTGGATTACAGAGCCCTAAATAAAAGGATAGCCTTAGATTCGACTCCTCTCCCAAATTTGGAAAATATTTTTCATTGGTTTCATGGCGCTACATATTTTTCGGTATTGGACTTGAACCAGGCCTATTATCAAATGCCCTTGGCAGAAGAATGTAAACATCTAACAACTTTCTGTACAAGTAGAAATACTTTCATGTTCAATTCCGTTCCGTTTGGAATAAGCATTGGAGCTCAAGCATTAACATCAGTCTTAGACAACCTTTTCGAGGATATTAAATTCAAATTTGTGTTAAATTATCTCGACGATATTGTGATTTATTCCAAAAACTTTGAGTCTCATCTCGAACACATAGAGGTAGTTTTAACAAGGCTTAAAAATGCAGGCTTCACTGTCAAACCTGAAAAAACTAATTTTGCTAAAAGACAAATTTCTTTTCTTGGCAACCTAGTTGACAAAAATGGTATCACTATCGACCCTAATCGTACGAATTCGATTAAGGAATTCCCTAAACCAAAAAATGCTAAGGCCATAGCCAGATTTATCGGCATGTGCGGATATTTTCATAAATATATTCAAAATTATGCAGAAATTGCTGCACCTTTAAATGATCTAAGAAAGAAAAATACTAAATTTGTTTGGGAAGATAAACATGAAAATGCATTTCAGAAATTAAAGTATGCCATCATGAACCCGCCAGTTTTAAAAACAGCTGATTTTTCAAAAAGGTTTGTTCTACAGACAGACGGGAGTTCTACTGCGGTCGCCGCAATTTTGTCACAAGAAGTAGATGGAATTTTGCAGCCCATAGCATATGCTTCTAAAAAACTGACTCAGCAAGAATGCCGGTATTCTACTTATGAGATTGAATGTTATGCTGCAATTTTCGCCATGGAAAAATTCAAATTGTACCTCCAACATGCTAAATTTCTTTTGTTGACCGATAACAGTGCCTTATCATGGATTTTGAAACAAGATAACAAGGTAGGTCGTTTAAGTCGCTGGATATTAAGACTTTTATCTTTCCAGTTCGATGTAAAACACATTCCAGGCAAGTTAAATGTAACCGCCGATTGTTTATCCAGGATGTTTCAGGATGAAATAAGTCAAGAAGAACAAAAATTGATCGAAACTGAATTTGAAAATGAAAATCTTTTAAATTTCGTAAATAACCTAAAAATTACTGATTTCCCACTCGTTTTTACCGACATCAAAATTCATCAAAAAAAGGACCCATTTATTTCGAATATAATGAATAAAATTTCTAACAATGAAAATCAGTTCCCTTATAGCATCTCTAAAGATGTGCTAGTGATAAAAATAAGAAATCAAGAAAAATTAAGAATTGTTTTGCCTAAAATTCTAATTCCACTAGTGTTTAAATATTACCATGATTCCGCTATTGGAGGACACTTAGGTGTCAGCAAAACTACTGCTAAAATTTTTGAAAATTTCTATTGGCCAAAAATGAAAAAAGATATTCATTATCTTGTTCAATCTTGTGCTCCATGTGGACTAAGTAAACCCGCTCAAAAAACTAATTTTGGTTTCCTTTCCTCAAAAGTTCAACAAAAACCCATGGAAATGTTCCATATCGATACAGTAGGTCCATTAGTTCGTTCCACACAAGGAAATATGTATATATTTACTTGTATTGACGTGTTTTCAAAATTTTCGTGGTTAATACCACTTCGTAAAACTACGTCGGATTCAGTTATTAAAGCTCTAAAAACTATTTTCGTAAATTTTTCCACCCCTAAGACGGTAATTTCCGATAACCACTCTATTTTTACGTCTTCAAAATTTAAAAATTTCCTTTTTGAAAATTCCATAAAGGCGGCTAACACTAGCCCTTACTACCCTCAAGCTAATCAAGTAGAAAGGCTACACCGAAACTTAAGGAGCGCCCTTACTGCTTTTCATTCTAACAGCCAAATCCGCTGGGACGAGACGTTAAATTGGTTGCCACTGGCGTTTAATCTAGCAAAGCACGAAAGCATAAATGCAACTCCTTTCAGTATTATGTTCAGATACGAAGCGAATCACCCCTTGTCAAACGCTTGGAACATTTCTGAATTGTTACCAAACAAGAGCGGTGACGACACAATGAAGATATGGAAAGAGGCGAGAGATAGTCTCACAAAAGCGCATAATAAACGTAAACTAAACTACGACAAACATCGACGCGAGGTCCCATTCAAAACAGATGATTTTGTTTGGACCCGTACCCATATTTTGAGCGACAAAATAAAAAAGATATGTAAAAAATTAATTCCGCGTTGGGCAGGACCTTTCAAAATCGGGCGATTTCTCACAGACGTCACCATAGAATTAATAGATCCCGACAGTGAGGATGTTATTCACAAAACACATGTGTCTCAACTTAAGAAATTCTTTCCGCGAGAAAGCGAAGAAGAAGAAGATGATGGAGAAGAAGAGTAAGAATTGTTGTTTACTAAATACAGCGATCAGCTGTGCATAATAACACAACGACCGAGCAAGGCTTTGAGTTCGCTAAGTAGGTCAACCGAGGGTCGCTACACTCGTAGCAGTAGACCGCTCCGTAAGCTAGGCTAATCTGAGGAAGCTCCCTTTGCAACGTTCCATTGCCTTGACACACGCAACGCGTTTCATAACAGCAACACACTGTTGTATATGCTATGGTAGCAGAACGTGGTTTGTTTACAATTTAGAACTGGTGAGGCGCGCCACCATCTAAACTTGTCAAACCTACCTTTAATTAATAAAATAATAATCTTTTAAAGATATATTAGTAAGTAATAAAATAATTTTTGACTCTGAAATTTGAAATTTCTGAGAATGTATAGGAAATATTCTAGAATATCCATAAATAATTAACCTTGTATGTGAAACTAAACTTGTAATGTAGTTGATTAATCTATTTAACAATGAAATTAGATAAATATTCCCTTATGTAAATGGAACTTATCAACTTAGTGTAATTATTATAAATTTGAACTTAAGAAGGAACTTAGATTTTTTTTGAAGTGAAAGAATTTTTTTTGATTAGATGATAGACAACTACACTTGATGTTCTCTTATCAAGTAGATGCTCTTATACTGATGCACCTTTTAATTCTCGTTTTAGTTTTCATCGTTTGAGATCAAAAATTATCTAGATAAACCTTTTTTTTACTGTAAGCTACGATTGTGGACGCATATGACTAGCATACCTATTACCTTTTTTAGTACTGGATGATTTGCACTTCTGTTGAAGTACACCAGATTGTAGTTGTAGTTGGCCACTCAATGATAGTCGAATGTACAAAAAATTTTTTTTATGGAAATTGCTGGAAGAACTTTAAATTTAGTAAATTTTGGATTACTCTTGGACTTGATTTATTAGACAGCACTTAGAATTTATTTTGTTGTGCATCACTTGAAGTTTCGTTAGAATGCCTTGAATCTAAATCGACTTGTGGTTTTTCAAGACATTTTGACTTAATAAGTTGATGATAACACTACTAGACTTTGGTTACTAGTCAACTTAGAAAATTTTATTATTAGTTATGTTTTGGTACCTTATTTCTAAATTTTTTTTGCATCATATAGGATATTTTCAGATGTTGATATACAAATTTGTCATGGTATTGTAATTGTAACTGATTGTATTGTAAACTTTAGGCATGTTTCACATTAGAAGAAGGGGGAGTATGTAACGATTTTAGGGTTTGTATCCCAAAATCTCTATTACAGAATATAATTATAATTTCCTTTAAAACAAATATACAATTTTATTCATCAAATAAAATATAATTTCCTTTGAAGAAAAGTTATGTTCAGTCATGTCGATGTAGAAGGAACAGATTTATTTTCTCATTATCATTATTCTTACTACAATCTTTGAAATTGTAAGCTCTTTGAGCATGAAAAGACATTGTATTACCATTTTCTTATTACTAAGTAACAATGTAGAGTAACTGTATTATTGTACAAAGAAAACATCGATAACTGATAGACAGAGACAGAATTATGAGCACACATTGTCATATTACTCTGGATTATCAAGTTTATAGTTTTTCTAGTACTATTGTTGTCTGTAGGAGAACATTCTCACGGTACTACTACTAATGAGCAAAAGAAAAAGAATAAAAAAATACTTAGCCAATCACGAGCTAGCGAGACGACGTCATCCGCTAGTTCGCACCGACGCAGAAACCAATTTTGTCATTTCTGAAAAATCGAATCAACTAGTCACTTCATTCGGAATCAGTTTGTCGTTACGTCAACTTGTAGGAATTCCGATAGTAAAATGTAGAACTAACTTTTGAATATAATGTAACGTTAACTTGGGAAAAGTATGTAAAGTAGTTTTTTTGATAATTAATTTTTTTTAATGAAATAGTTGGAATCCCATTCATTTTTGATCAGTTTAAGTGTTATGTAGTTTCATCATGAAGAGGATATAGTTCCCCAAAATCCGCTAAAAGCGGTGAATGTAACCGGCTAGAGCATCATGTAATCAAGGTTTCGTGGTACCCAGACTATCAAATGCAGTACCTGGAGATCACTGGGTCAAGGCTGACTATCCAGGCCTGTCCGACTTCTAGGAGATGAAGTATTATCATCGATTTCAATTCTGAGGATGAACATCCAGGATTAAATACCGAAAGTATACTACGTTCTCAGTGATATTAAGTGAAATTAACAAAAAGGTTTCGACTAGAACTTCACAGTTTTAAGGTAACCAGCGCATAAATTTTTCTACGAAAATCTTCGTATAAAGAGATGGGCCCATACTCTAAAAATTCGGCGTAATAAATTTCAAAGTTAAATATTTAACTAAATTAATTTGGACTGTCTTGCAAAATTATAGTATTGAAAATTTAAGTAACTAAAACATCACTTGTCCTCGTAATATAGTATGAATATGTAACATTTTAGCACTATTTTTGATATTTTGTGAAGGGTACAATTTAATTTTTTTTGGATAATATTATAACGGATTCCAACTATCACTTGTATTTTTTTGACATCACCTAGTCAAGGTATCGTATGATGAGTGCTTGCTGAACTATAATCGATAATAGGAAAGGTCTATTTTCGATTATAAATTTTATATTTTATTTTCTAGCAAATGCCGTCTCTTAAATTTTTCAAAATTAACTTTCTTTATAGACGAGCATTTCAGTATTGAGTTTTTGACTTTTGGGGGCAATGTGAAGGATGTGGAGGTTTTGATCAATGTTGGTGAATGAATGATTTTTTGTGAGTAGATGTTCAGCATAATTTGATTTTGTCTGTGGTTGGGTGAGGGCTTTTATGTGTTCTTTGAATCTGGTTGTGAAAGATCTGCCAGTTTGTCCAATATAGAAGCTGTCACATTCGTTGCATGTCAGTTTGTAAGTGCCAGAATGATTATGAATGTTTATTTATTTATTTATTTGATGAAATTATTACAATCAAGTAAAAAACTACAGGCATTTGCCCAAAACAGTTCAAATTACAAATTTGTCACATAAATAGTCCAAATTAGGTTGTGTTCAAATTTCTGTTTCCATCAAATATTTCCACTAAAAAAAGTAGTCCGACAGTAAATGATCAATTTGAATGGTTGATAAAACCGAAAAACACTACATAACACAAATATTTCAAGAATATTGAAATTAAATTGATAATTTTGAGCCGGAAATTCTCACAACCTCTAGGAGCTACTGCAGCTGTTCAGCGAGACTATGTTGGTGATGGTGGTGGTGTAGTTGGTGGTGAGTTTTCTTAAGGTGTTGTTGGTTTTGAATGCGACTGTGTAGTTGAGCTTTCTGAAGGTATTTGCTATTGTTTGTGTTGTATGATTGATAAACACTCCTAAAAACACCTCCACCATACCCACTTCCCCCACCACATCCACTCCTCCCACTACCTTCCTACAACCACCAGACCTTAGCCTACATACCAGAAAACTAGTCAGTCTGCAACCAAGCGCCGAAGAAGAACAACATAGTTCGAAACGCGTCCGCCGCGACTCAAAAAGGTCAGTTCTGCACAGCAAGATAATACATATGAATAGTATTACATTTTCACTTGATTTTTAAACATTAATGATATTTAGAAAAATCTTCACTAAAGAGTTTAACATTTACATATTTGTGTGATGGCAATTTCGCATTGTTGTAATGCTACCTCAGACACAACTGGAGGCTTACTGCTGAATCAAGTTTATGATGTTTTTTTATAATTTAGTATGTCTGCTCCACAAGATAGCCTATTATTGTTATTTTAGTCAAAATTTGAAAAAGCTGGACTTTGATGTTTGCTAAATATCTTCTATTCCCGAATTTTATCAGATTAAAAATCATATATTCGAAATCAGGGAATCACAGACCACAAATAATATTACTCTAGAATTTTTTCTTCACAAAGATTGAGAAAATTAGCTTATGAAATTTTGGCCGCCATCTTGGAAATATTTCGTGAAGCGAGCATTTTTTGAGGTGCGACAGTTCAGATTCGGATTCAGTGCGTCAAAGTACATTGGAATACGCTAAGAAAAAAATTACTGTATGTTTTTCCTGAAATCACATACTTATGATACTGCTTGTGCACTGCTCTGAGTTTGAAATTGGCTTGAACCAGAAAAATTCTGAAATGTCAAATTATTACTACTAGTCTATATGTAAGACAAAATCATGGGCTATCTTTCAAAAAAAGAATTATTGAAATCCATCAAGGGAGTTGCGAGAAATCTTCAAATTTGTTTTGAAGAATAAATGAAAAAAAAAAATAAATAAAATGAAAATTGACTTTTTCCCATAAGAGCCTGTGTTAAATTTGAACTTTTGCCCGATTTGGCCTTTTCCCGCCAGAAAAAAGTGGCTTCACTATGCCATAGCCTTCAGCGTTAGAGTTACGCATCTAGTAGTATATATCAATGGGAAAAGTACTTTCCCGCACTGTAATTTACTTTCCCGCACTGGTGCAGGAATAGACTATTTTGCGTGCTACAGTTAGTGCAAAAATAGGCACTTTTTCGGGTCACTGTAGGAAAAAAAATTGTGTACTCAACTAGGTAGTAACTTTCACCATCAGCAGTAGTTGAACAAACTTAGCTAGCAAGAAAGTGCAACGACATTTGACAGGCGAGTTGAGGGCTCCAGGGAGGGCCAACCTAACCTCGGGTCCACAACAGAGGGCCAGCAGCACACGGTATGATCCAGGGAGGGCACAGCAGCGCCAACAGAGAATGGTATGATCCAGGGCAGAAATAGATAGGACACAGGTCCACAGCAGAGGTCATATGTGTATATTCCCGAATGTCTAACCAACTAGTAGGGGAAAATTCCAGGCACCATATAAGCTAACATTTCTACAAATTTTGAAAATAGATTTTTGATTGCAAACTGGAAGCATGGCTTGAAGCGATGTTGATGGAGTTGCGAATACACATTAGTAGTCACCAAAGAATGAAAGAATACATAAAAAACAAAAATATGTTGAATGAATCAAGCGTTTTCTCAATCATCCAATGGCAACGGAGCAATTCTGGCCATTGAACGCTTGTAAACACCAGATTCAGTAAGAACCATAATTACTCTTACTTTACCATCAATGCCAGAAAGTACCTCAGTGATACGCCCTAACTTCCAAAAGGTAGGCGGAGTGCCAGGGTCTCTAAGCAAGAAAAGAGTGCCCACAACAACGATGGGTGAAGAAGAAGACCACTTATCACAAATAAATAAGAGGAGATCATTGTTAACAGAATTTCAAATAAAATAAGTAGGAGACCAGAATACTGGGGCCGCTTAGCGCAGTTGGTTGAGGCGTCGCAACTTCAGCTGTTGTTACAACACTAGTGCGGCCATATAATATAATTTATTTTACAAAATAATGTTAGTTTATGTTAGTATTTGCATGTATCAAGCCTTTGCGAACTTTTAAACAATTTTCTCTTCTCTGAAAAGTTTCTGCAATTTTTCTACAAGTTCCATTGTTTTCATAAAATTATACTCCGATTTTTGCAGAATTTCAATTTTTTCTAACACTTATTCTCTTTATTTTTTCTGCAAATGTACTCTCTCTAATCTATGTCGTTTGTACTGTTTTTAGTGCGATGGAGATTTTAGTACAAGAAATCTTGCACTATTATTTGACAAACTATGGAATAATTATAGGCCTAGGCCTATACAGCATTATAGCAACCATATGGTTGGTATTCCAAATAACAAAAAACAATGAAAAGTGAGTAATAATCATAATATGATATTTATTCATGATTTTTAAATGTGATGTCATATTATGAACTTGTAGCATGTTTGAGACCGGGTCGCGTGATGCGTCCTCACAACTGACAAAGATAAAGCCAATTGTATTCATGTACTTAATGGCCGATAAAAATGTATTGTATTGTAATAGTAACAACAACAATGATTATAACAACCATAATGATAATAATAATACCAACTAAGATAGAAACATATTCAGACATAAGGTAGAGAACAGGACAGTTACAGAGCAGCCAACAGGCCAACTCGTCAATCACCATCATCCAACTCATTACCCACGCACACGTCTCAGACCTATGTGGGCTTCTACTCAAAAAAACATTTCGGTTGTTATACCATTATCGATCTCAATCAAAC
>OX418222.1:3662717-3723459 GCA_948455865.1 Conomelus anceps | reverse complement strand
TTATATATAATAATAATAATAATTAATAATTATTTCAATTGAGGTAGTTCCATAATATGTCTGTATTTTATTATACACCTACAATTATTATTGTTCTATTTTCTTTCAAATTTAATTAAGTTATCATCGTTTGATAAATTATACAACTATTACGAAATATTTGCACAAAATACAACTTGTAATTTAAAACAATCGTAGAATATACATGTTTGATGCTTAGCAATTTACAAACTACAAAATCTTCACTTGTAAATCAAAATTCAACTTTTAATTTAAAACAATCGTAGAACATACGTGTTTGATGCATAGCAATTTACAAAATACAAACTTTTACACTTGTAAATCGAAATTCAACTTGTAATTTAAAACAATTGTAGAATAGGTGTTTGATGCATAGCAATTTACAAGCTAGGTTTATTAGTGTTTTTCTTTGTTGTAATTAGTTGTTCATTAGTTGTAATTTCTTTGTAGTGGGGAAGGTGATATTGTGGAAGATATCCATAACAAATAAGACATGAAGTTGTCACAACAACATTTATTGAATACAGTGAGATACTAGTTTCGGTTGTTATACCATTATCAATCTCAGAGTTTTAGTTTGAGATTGATAACTATGTAACAACTACTATCTCACGGTTTTCAATAAATGTGGCTGTGACAACTTAAAGTCTTGTTATTCAGCATTAGTTGTAGTTAAAATAAATTTGGTAAAATTATTTATTTATTCATCTTGATTTTATACATAATAGAGAGTAAAGAAATGATGAAGAAATTCCCTAAAATGCTTCTATTAGAAAATTTTAAAACTAAAAATCTTTCAAGGTTAGTTTTTCATGTTTACAAAAAAATTTCACTTGGATGTAATAAAATCATTTTAACTCGATTGAGTAGATTAAATTAAAGTTAGAATAAAACTGTTAGAAAATAAGTTAGAAAAAACTGAAGTTAGAATAAAGAAGAAAAAACTATGCAAGAAGAATAACAAGGTGCAAGCAGAAGAAAAAAATTGTAGAAAGAAGAAGAAGCAGGAAAAGGAGAAGAAGAAGCAGGAAAAGGAGAAAAAGAAGCAGAAAAAGGAGAAGAAATAGTAAAGAAAAGAACAAGCAGCAGTAGTAATAATAGAAGTAGAAGGAAACGAAAAGAGAAAAATAAGATGCAAGGAGAAAAACAGAAACAAAAAGAACTAAATAAATAAAGACATTAAGATGAAAAAAGAAGTATTAGTAGAAGAAGAAGAAGGTGACAAGGAAGAATAAGGAGTCGATAGCTGCAGAATCTTATGTAACTTTTCACTTGTAAATTGTAATTGTAGTTTGTAAATTGTAATTGTAGTTTGTAAATCATAATTGTAATTTGTAAATTGTAATTGTAGTTTATAAATTGCAATTATGGTTTGTAAATTACAATTGTAGTCTGTAAATTGTAATTGTAGTTTGTAAATTGCAATTTTAGTTTGTAAATTGTAATTGTAGTTTGTAAATTGTAATTGTAGATCGTAAATTGTAATTGTAGTTTGTAAATTGTAATTGTAGTTTGTAAATTGTAATAATTTTAGTTTGTAAATTGAAATTGTATTTTGTAAGTAGTAATTGTAGTTTGTATATTGCAATTTTAGTTTATAAATTGTAATTTTGTTTATAAATTGTAACTGCAGTTTGTAAATTGTAATTGTAGTTTGTAAAGGGAAGTGATAGCCACAAGCCGTAGCAGGTATCTGTTCTATCAGATAGAGATAAGCTGTGTTCTCCTAGGCGCTCTTTGTAAGGGCGACCGATTGGATTGGCCAGCAAAAAGGTCTTGGTTCTCTGCTGTAAAATCACTTGCTGGTGGTTCGGAACCCACCTAAAACTGTAGGTTGCACTCATCAATTACCATCATCCACCTCATTACCCTCGCACAGGTCCAAGACCTATGTGGGCTTCATCCTCAGAAAAAAAATTGTAATTGTAGATTGTAATTGTAGTTTGTAAATTGTAATTGGAAATTGTAGTTTGTAAATTGCAATTGTAGTTTGTAAATTGTAATTGTAGTTTGTAAATTGCAATTGTAGTTTGTAAATTGATGACTTGCAACATTCCTCAGTAGCCTACCATAGTTAACATCATTTTATGAACGTTCCTTCAGTGTCTCTTGACTCGAGGGACTCTTGAATCTTGACTCTAGGGACTCTTGAATCTTGACTCTAGGGACTGTTGAATCTTGACTCAAGGGACTCTTAAAATTCCTATATAAATACATTACATTTCAAGTTAGCCTTGAGACAAGAGAAACTTAAGGAATGTCCATAAATACGGCCATTAAAATCGGCCATCACAAACCTAACCTCACAATTTGCACCAAAAAACACAAAATAATAATCAAACATAACAACATGCTTTGAGACAAATCAATGAACGATTCATTATTAAATTTAGCTATCTCAATGTATCAATTGTTTCAAGTTCCATATACTATTCAAATAATCTGAGTATCATATTTTTGTTTGAGTATCTCTATATTTAAGTTACTATTGAACTGTTTATGAATTTATTCTGTTAAGTAATTAATAGCATAAATTTATATTTTTTAAGTTGATGTTGAACTGATAGAAATCATTATTTATTTTGTTATTGTAAACGAAATGAGGAATAAAGAATTTTTGAGTTGAGTTGAGTATTTCTATCAAATGATTGCAAAAAATTGTCCCAACTTTGAAGGGCTTATCAACAAACCTCGGATACTTACAAGGCTGTTTGATATGAAAAAGGAATTTCAAAATTTTTATAAATGATAAAAATTACTATTTATAAACATTCAATATGACAGCAACCAGAGAATTGAATGATGGTTGAGTTCATGGGAGTCTTACCGTTTACCTGAAAATGGAATTTTACTGAAAATCAAGGCGTCTGATTGGTCCATTTAAATTTTTAAATGTCTATGAATTATTATCAGATGCCTTACTAACTATAACTACTAGTATCTGTGTTTTACAATTAGAGCCCTTCAAAATTAGACATTCTTTCACAATCACCCCTTATTTATTTATTAATCGATAGTGGCAGTTTGTTAATAGTTCACTAAACAAAGACGCAATGCCGCCATTGCTATAACAACGTGTCCCATTGGCGCAAAGATGAATTGGCGCCAAATTCAAAACCGTTACAAGGTGTCGATGACGTCATCGAATTCAAATCTGGTGCACAATTGTAGAGCGGCGACTCGCCATTGGTGGAGGCGTAAGCCAATGGCAAGCCAGATGAGTAGTACGGCGACCGGTCGGCATAGGAGTAGTTTTGCAGTGTTGCCACATTGTCAGTTGTACCAATCATAGGCGACGTTGCTGGTCCAGCCAATGGGAAGGTTTTATTGTTGTTAACTGGGTACCGCCCACTTTTTGTATCATCCAATGGCCTTATTGTTTCATACGATGATGACATTTTTAATCCACTATAATAATAATAATCATTTGTAGCACCTGGTGGTGGGTTATAATAACAACTACTACCTGGCATAAATTCATTAATAATCTCCTTACCATATGGGTTAAAAGTAGTTGAATTATTGTACCTTGAATTTTCTTCGGCTAAATTTGGGTACCTTGAATTTTCTTCAACTAAATTTGTGTACCTTGAATTTTCCTCCACTAAATTATTTGTGTACCTTGAGTTTTCTTCAACTAAATTATTTGGGTACTGTGTGCTTTCTTTGACTAAATTATTCCTGTACCTTGAATTCTCCTCAACTAAGTTATTTGGGTATGGTGAATTTTCTTCAACTAAACTATTCGGATACCTTGAGTTTTCTTCAACTAAATTTACACTATCTGTTGTTGTACCAGAGTAGGAGGAGTTGGCAACACTGTTTATTGTACTTGAGTAGCTCGAATTGGCAACACTGTTTGTTGTACCTGCATAGCTCGAATTGGCAACACTGTTAGTTGTGCCTGTGTAGCTTGGATCAGCAACACTGTTTGTTGTATCTGAGAAGCTCGAATTGGCAACACTGTTTGTTGTACCTGAGTAGCTTGAATTGCCAACACTGTTAGCTCCATCAACCAAACATGGCGGAAATTCCTGGTAGTAGGTGTCCTGTTGGGAACTGGTGTCAGATGTGGGATAAAAGTCCAGTGGTGCATTGTTGCTGTTGTTGCTGAGTGCCTGGTTGTCTGCAAAGTCAGCTGAGTTGTCAGTGGGTGATGTGGTGTCGACACCATAGTGGGAAAGTAGTTTTGAGATTACTGCAGACACTTCCTTGCTGTCACCTAGGCTGAACTCATCAAGGCCTGTTGAAGAGAATTTATTTATTGATACAAAATTACAGTAATTACAAAGCTACAACATACTAACCCCTGGGTGCACAAACGTCCTATCTTAATGATGGTTCATTATCTGTTCCACTTTTATACAAGCTGCTATATGAAAGCATATGATTATACCTATATACATATTAGCATTTGTATGATCTATATATCTTGAATGATGGAACAGATAGCAGTGTATAAAAATGGTACATGATTCATGCACATGCACCACCTTGTTATAACTCAACATAACCTAAAACAAGCCTTATATTAATTGCCAATACTAGTCACTTTTGGGTGTATTTTATAATTTGAAAAGCTAATTTACTCTCTGAACTGCACAATAATATTATTTATTTACATTATCCAATTTATATAGAATAAATTATTAAATTTGAAACAGCTAGAGCAGTTCCCAAAAAACTGTCAAGTACAATCAAAATCCAATTTTCTGAATCAATTGAGACAGGACCCTATTCATAAAATAAAAATTTGGATTTTCTTTTCACAAACATTTGAAACAGATAGAGCTATTTATCGTAGAACTACATATATTTATTTATTGACATTGACAAAATACAACTTATTTTAAAGAGAAAAAAAGGCTTTCAAGTGATAAAACCACTCTCTAGGGGATGACAAATTAGTTATTATTTTATAAATCATACAGTAGCTATTGACTCAATAGTGGCCCTGAGGTTTGTTTCACACATACCCAGCTGACAAGTAACTGGTGTTGTTCAAGCATAGATTATGTTCATAGCTTCATCATCCAAATCAATTTGGACTGTTTATATGTTTAAACTTATAAACCCTTTATATTTACCCAGCATAGGTTATGTATATAGTTTCATCATCCAAATCAATTTGGACCATCAGAAAAATTGGATTTTTTTTAGAAAAAAAAGGTTGTATTTTAAAGAAAATTAGCTTACTTTTGTAACTACAATGTATTTTTATCCATTGAATGAAAACATGCAGAACAATCATGAACCAAATAGAAAATAACCAACATTAAATGACAAAACTTGATATTAATTCATTGTTATTAATTAACCGAATGAAGAGAGGTCTCTGTATTGAGTCGGCCATTTTGCATTTGTCTGTTTGTCAGTTTGTTTGTAACACATTCATGGCTGAATACGTGAAACGATTTCTTAGAAATTTGGCATGAATGTTCCTTTTAGTAATGCACAGCAATGTATGTGTAAGGATTTTCGAAATTTTGTTGCATTCAAAGGATAGTTATAAGGAAAAAATGGAAAGATAACCACGCCTTCTTCTACAGGAACATATGATTTTTTAAATGAGCTCCATCATATGCAATTATTGGAATAAGATCCATAGATAGCCCTAGGGCCATAACATGTGGTTGAGCCTTATTCATATGAATAAAGTTATCATTCATGTTCGTTTGTTTCATTTCTAATAGTTTAAATTAAGTATAATAACATGTGATTAGTATGTAAATATATACGAATTTAATTAATATGATGTTGAAGATCCATCTTGTTTCTACTAATCTATCTATATATATAAAAATGAATGTCTGTATGTATGTTCCCTATAGACTTCGAAACTACTTGATAGATCGGCATGAAACTTTGGGAATATGTTGTGTGAATATTGGGGATGGTTTCTGACCATAAATTTTAATAGGGGAGCTAATAATTATTATTAATTAATACATTTTACGAACCTAACCTACTGAACTTGCCGGCCAAAAAGCTTAAAGGAACAGCTGATATAAGTCAACAGTTTTTAATCATATGGCAGGCCCCTTAGCGGCGTTATTTACGCTGTCTGGAACGCAAAAACTTTGAATGTAGGATACCGTACAGTCGGAGCCTTGCAATATGTAGGAAACATACGACTGGGTATGATGAAATGTAATTATGCCAGGTTGATGACATCTGTTAACCAATGCAGCTAGAAATTTGAAATGCAGCCTCAGCGGGAGGTGGTGAATAATAAGATAAAAAAACCTAGCTTCTACCCTTATAGTCATAGGAGGTTTAAATTTGAAATGTTTCTTTATTCAGAGGTGGTGATTAAGAAAACAACGAAGCCTCTATGATCAGCTGGAAGAGCCCTAGGACTAACTTCTTTCCTAATTTGAAATGTAACCTCAGCGGGAGGTGGCGAATAATAAAATCAACGAGAATTTTTATGAGAACGCAGCAACGCGCGTCTGGCCAGCTAGTATTATAATATAAACTTAAAAAACACTTTCGAGTGGAAATTATAACACGTTATGGCGTGACGGCCGTTGCACTCTGATGTTAAGAGCTCTTAGAGTGAAACGGCGGTCACGCCATAACGTGAGTCGTAATTTCCACTGAAGTGTTTTTCAAGTTTTTATTAATTAATATCGTTTTATAAACTCATTCATCAAACATCTGAAATCTTACTTGAGCAATCAGCTGTCTTGCAAATAGAAAACACATCCTTGTTGAAGTGACCTTTTGTGAAAACCAGACATGAAATAGAAATAGAACCATGCAAATTAAATCAAGGGTTAGGTGTGATGGTTGTGTTTAATTTTGCTCTGGTGATTATCATTGAGTATATGGAGTATGCTCCTCTGTGCAAGCACCCTTAATCCTGAGGCTTGAGGTCTACTGTTCACACAACTACTAGTATTATTATTTCATAAGTTGAATATTTACATATTATATTAATTGTTATAATTGATGGGCAGACTTACTATGGCAGTTTTCACTAGTCGGTGTAGGAGTAGAACTACTGCCCGCCATTTTTAAAGTTAGTCGTCCGTCACTACTATTACTGTTGCATTCTGGGCTGTAGGGTGAAACCTGAGGACAACAGATTGTATTACAACAAATTTGAAGAAAACAACCAATAAATATTTATTTAGTCAAAAAAATCAAACTACACAAAAAATCTACAGAATTACAGTATCTCGATATGTATTTAGGTGTATGGAAAGAGTAAATAGACTAAATTCATGTAGACCATTGTTGAAGAGAGTTGGTTTCCTAACTGCACCCTGCTTATATGTGTATGAAGCTATTTTATATGTAAAAAAGAGTGATAAAACCAAAATCTTGACGTACACGAATAGTAGCTTATTCGAACAAAAACCTAGTCATATTGGTAGGAAACTCTAGGGAAAGGCAACTTCTCATTTCCCATAGCCATAACCGCAGTACATGGAATAAAAACCTAATATTTCCTCCACACAAAACAACTCTTTTCCAGAATTAAATTGGTCCCAAAAAAGTTCAATAAACTCCCAGAAAATATAAGAGATGCTTCTTCTCTGAATATTTTAAGGTCTAGACTCAGCTCCACGAATGAGTTCTATGCTAGCTAAAAGAAGTTGACATATTTAAGGGAAGTGATAGCCGAGTGCCATAGCAGTTCGGTATCTGTTCAATCAGAGATAAGCTACGAAACTCCTGGGCGCTCTTTGTAAGGGTGACCGATTGGATTGGCCAGAAAAAAGACTGTTGTAAAATCACTTCCCGGTGGTTCGGAACCCACCTAAAACTGTAGGTCAAACTCATCAATCACCATCATCTAATTCATTCTAATACCCACGCACAGGTACCAGACCTATGTGGGCTTCATCCTCCAAAAAAAGTCGCCTACCACGATTTCGGACTAAATCACACCAGCCAAGTAAATTTTAATAGAAAATCAGCTGATGACTTTGAAAAATTGTATCCCTTTGTGTACTTTGAAATTGTTGCAATCGGTCAGCTAGTGTAATTTAGCACCAACCACGACTGAAGTGGCTCTGTATAATAAGGGCCTTAGTTTATTCGAAGAAATGTATTTTCCTTGTATAAGTAATACAAGAAGCCGAGAAGATTATCACTTGGTGAGTCACAACAGTAGCTTATTCTAACAAATTCTAGTTATATTGGTAGGGAACTCTGCAACAAGCTACCGCAGTTTTTAAAGAGCCTTCAAAATATACATAAAACAATTGAAAAAATATTTCGGAGGAGAAGGATGAAGCCCACATAGGTCTGAGACCTGTGCGTGGGTAACGAATTGGATGATGGTGAACGATGAGTTGGACCTAAAGTTTTAGGTGGGTTCCGAACCACTGGGAAGTGATTTTACAGCAGAGAGCAGAGTCTTTTTTGCTCACCAATCCAATCGGTCACCGTTACAAAGAGCGTCTAGGAGTTTAGTGGCTTATCTCTGATTGAACAGATACCTACTACGGTACATGGATATCACTTCCCTAAATATTAGTTGATAAAGCTTTTTATAGTGTAAGTTACAAGAGTTCATTTCACATCAAAATTAAGTCTCAACTCAACTAATTGATTTAGTAATTATTATGGTAACTAGTGTATAAGTTTGTATAATTGTTAATTCTGACTTGTCCTATACTCCTTAACTGGAGTCTCCAAGACGTAACCTACAAAAAAATTCACAATGTTCTATGCAACATTTTCTGTCTTGTCTTGAGCACTAAATTCTTTTCTTTCTAGATTAGGAAGAAATTGTGACTGACCCTGGGCAGTTTGACCTTTTTCCGGGGGGCCCCATCCATCCCCCCACCCCCGTCCTGGGCATGGGAGTAGTCGATGGCCCAGTAACTGCCCTTGCCTGGGTCATCCTTGGGTCGAGCGACTTTTGTGAAACACTTGTTCAATGACAGATTGTGACGTATCGAGTTCTGTAACACACAAATACAAATAAGATTAATACAAATACAAATAATGTTTGTAACGGTGACCGATTAGATTGGCCAGCAAAAAAGACACTGTTCTCTGCTGTAAAATCACTTGCGGGTGGTTCGGAACCCACCTAAAACTGTAGGTCCAGCTCATCAATCACCATCATCCAACTCATTACCCACGCACAGGTTTCAGACCTATGTGGGCATCCTCAAAGAAAAAAAAACTAGCCTAGATACTACAGCGGCGATCTGTTTAACATCATAATTATTTTTGTATTCGAACTTCAAAATCAATAGCGATCTCACTTGGACTATAAGAAAGCTGTACACCAAGTTTCAAGAGTCTGGAATCTCTTCCTTTCAAACGTTAGTGCACAGACGGACGGACGGGCAACGGCACGATTTATATAGGGCTTTATCAGGTCCTTAATAGTTGTAAAAATGTTTTTCTTGCGACAATGGATAATTTTGATAGATAGTTACCAACCTAGGAAACTTGTAGCCTAAATTCCATTCTGAAGCCTCCAAAACAATAAAACAAGAAAAAAGAATAATTTCAGGTATACCAACCTTCCAACCCGTGCTAGCATCTCTGTAGTAAGGAAACGTTTGTATAATAAACTGGTAGATTTCCGAGAGTGTCATTTTTCCCTGAGCTGAGTTACTAATGGCTAGGCGTATTAGGCTGGCATAGCTGTAAAATAGAAAAGATTCAGTCAAATAATAAGTCTGAAATTATAATAAAAAATTAAAAAACACATTCAAGTGGAAATTATGACTAACGTTATGGCGTGACGGCCGTTTCACTCTGATGTAAAGAGCATCGTCAGACGACCCACAGTATTCTCTGTGTATACTGTACTCTGAGTATACTGTGGGTCGTCTGACGATGCTCTTAACATCAGAGTGAAACGGCCGTCATGCCATAACGTGAGTCATAATTTCCACTTTGATATGATAAAACACATGTTCAGTTTGAGTTACGAAGATAATGTTGTTGATTTGTTGCTAAGGTATAGTCGAGAACTATCAACTTGATTAAAGCTCTACGAAAGTAAACAGTTCATTTATTTCACACTTAAAAGTGTTTTTCAAGTTTTTATTAGATATTAGTGGAAACAGGATGGATCGTCATAGCTCAAATTATCATCACACGAAAACTTAAATATTAATATAAATTTAAACAGTATTATAGATATCAATTTAATTTACAGGTTCCTCTAAAAAGTTTAATAAACCGCCAAATCAATTTAATATTTGATGTAGTTAAATTCCTACAAAGGAATACTCATTACATGAGTATTATATAAAACGTCCATCCTTAAAGTGGTCAGAAACAATTAATACAATATATCAGGAATAATAATTATAATAATATAACATAGAGAGTAATATAATATCAAGGATAGTAATAGAATATATAGAGCAATAATAATTCAGAGTTAAATAGAGGAAGTACAACAATATTTATAAAGGGCTAAACAGAGAAAGGTGGAGAATAGGATGGAACGACCTAACCTAACCTAACCTGAAAACCAACCCCAGGGTTGACTACTGAAGAAAAAACAGAGGAAATACACCAATAACTATTAATCAAATTGAATCAAATCAAATAGATTTATTGCCAATCAAAACAAAATTATACACAAGAGTAAGCTAGAAAATAAAAAATTATTTGATATTTTAAAAAAGAATAAAGATTATTTGAATATATATACATAAGAGCTTTGTACGAAGTGAATGTAGTTAGTAATTATATATGATTAAAAATAATTATTGATCTCTAGTTTGGTAATAATTATTATAAAATTAATATAGTAATAAAATATTGTATGTAGTAATGAAATAGAAAAATTCAATGATTAACCTTTTCTGAAGTATTGAAGTATTCAAAAGAGAAAGAGTTTGAAACAATATATAAAAGTATAGAATTTGAGAGGTAAAAACTTGTAAGTAGTGCATAAGTAACAGAGGGAAATATCAAAACTAAAGGATTTCAGCTGTAACATTTTCGGTTTAACTTATACAACTGTCTAACCTACATAAATCCAAATTCCACAAAAAGTCTGTGACTTGGGTAACGTCTGTCCCAAAGCTGTTTTTAAAATACTTTTTTGAATTAAATTTATTTTATTGATATGCGTATCAAATACAAAAACTGGATAACAAAATCCCAAAGGTTACAGAACCTGTTAGGGTAAGAGGGGGGGGGGAAAACAAAGAAAAAACAAAGAAAAATGAAATAAAATTAAATATAAAAACATCAAAGAAATACTCCTGAATCAGCTGAGGCTCCCACTTTTAGACTTAAAAGCCGCGTCTAGAATAAGCTGACAACTTTTAACCGCAAACAGAATTCCACTTCTTGACCCACTATTAACCCTATCTAAAACATGAATGTGACAAATATTAGAGACCCCATAAATGTAAAAGACAATGTATGGGACCAAATTCTATTCAAACTCCAATCATTGAAAATATACTTGAACAGTCAGATACAAAGACAACATGGAACAAAAACTAAAACTCTTTCGGATAAGTGACTTTAACATCAACATTCCCACATGCACAAGTAACCTATATTTCTACTAAATATAATTCATGTTATGCTGTTAAAATATCTTGTTACATCATCTTGCTGTGCAAGGTGATTACGTAGTTGTCTACAGAATGAAGCCTTTATCCTACACTCCTTCAACCTGTCTGGGAGTAGATTAAAAAACGAAGGTGCCAGATATAAATAAAATCTTTTGAAAATGGTCAGGTGAGGCCTTGGAACAATCACATTCAATTGATTTCTTGCAACTCTGCGGGCGTCAAACAGTCGCATTTCCCCACTTCTATCGTAGTACAATTTCAATGCTTTGTAAATATATAAATATCTAAGGGGCAGGATTCTCAGTTCTTTAAAAATTGGCGCAGAATGCACTGTACGTGCTTGGTGAGAAATTATTCGAACAAAAGCCTTCTGCAGAATAGTAAGTGGGTGCAACACAGAGTTGTATGCTCCCCCCCAAACTTCCAATCCGTAGTCATAATGTGAATTGATGAGTGCAAAGTAAATTTTTCTCATCAACTCCTTATTGCAAACCGTCCTTAGGAGGTAGAGAATCCTTATATATTTCACTAGCTTACCCTTCAAATAAGCTATATGACTCTTCCAACTCAGCTTGCTATCCACCCATACACCAAGATACTTCATGCACTCAACCTGTTCCAGATCTTGGCAATCACAACCGTCCTGAAGGGAGCAGTCAATCCCGTGATACTTTAGAGGTGCAGTAAGGCTTGCTATTTTTCTAAGCTGAAATATGACGTATTTTGTTTTAGGACTCATTACCATCATGTTGCGGGTGAAACACCATCTAAGTGAATTCACATCATTCTGCATATTAACATGCAATTTGGCCATTGTATTGAATTTGTAGAAGAGCGCTGTGTCATCAGCAAAAGCCACTAAGCTACCTCTAAACACACCGTTACATAAGCTATTGATGTAAATTAAAAAAAGCAAACCAGACAACACAGAACCCTGCGGTACGCCGATTTTCAGTTCATCACAAACACTAAGAGAGTTATTTACTTTAGTTTGTTGCAATCTTCCAGTCAGGTAGGACTTGAACCATTCATGTGCAACACCTCTAATTCCTGCTAGATACATTTTCTTCAATAATATGTTGTGATCAACCATATCAAATGCTTTCATGACGTCAACAAATATTGCAGCACATGACTTCCCATCATTCACACCATTGAACACTTCCGACATGAACTCAGTAATTGCTGATCCAGTATTCAGTTTACTTTGAAATCCGTATTGCTTCTTACTGAAGAAATGATGCTGCTCTAGAAAATTGTTAACCCTCATTTTAACAATTTTCTCCAAAATTTTAGAGAATATAGACAACAGTGATATTGGTCGATAGTTTGTGGCCTGCATCTTACTATTTTTCTTAAATAAAGGGATTACTACTGCTTTTTTAAAACCTGAGGGAAATTCTCCAGTACTTAAACTTAAGTTATAAATATATACTAAAACATCTATGATGTACTCTGCAATAGCCTTCACTAGGGATGGGGTGATATTGTCATAGCCAGGTGCTTTATTATTTCTCAAGTCAGATATTATGTGCATTATTTCGTCCCTGGATGTTGGGTGGAAAAAAATTGAATCTCTGATATTGCACCACCCCATACTCTTTTTTTTGAGGATGAAGCCCACATAGGTCTCAGACCTGTGCGTGGGTAATGAGTTGGATGATGGTGATTGATGAGTTGGACCTACAGTTTTAGGTGGGTTCCGAACCACCCGCAAGTGATTTTACAGCAGAGAACGTGTCTTTAATGCCATATTGAAAGATTGATTGTGCATATGCTAGATAGACCATTCTAATTAGGCATTTATCTTTGAGCAAGCTTAATTTGTGGAATTTATAGATAATAAATTTTATTTTGCTACACATATCTATATGCTCATTCCACCTTAAATGTGGATACAGAGTGACTCCTAAATACGTTGTTTTATTCACTCTACTCAACATGGGACATGTGCAGTTATTTAAGCAATTCATTTCATGTACTCTGCATTAAAGTGATTTTCGACATCATTGGACTGTGTACTTAAGATAGGTGAAAATGTCATATAAACACTCTCTTGCGTAATTCAAGGTCAAAGTATTTTCCACAAGCCACGATCTTACCTTACTTAGAATGTCCCTTATAAAGGTTCAAATAGATAAAATAAACCAGTAATTATACATAATAATACATGTAGAGCTAAATACAGGAAACCCCCAGTAATGAAGAGTGTTTTTTATTATTATTTATACTCATCCACTGACCTCCTGTAATGGGGTATGTAGATTTATAAATAAATTTCAGTCATTAAAATAAAACTGTGTCATCTGTTTTGCATGACATAATGAGCGTGAAATTCCTTATTTGAGTATGCATATATATTTAACAATTCTTCCTTCATTTTAATTGTAAATTTATCGCCTGTGATTGCCTTTAATCGCGCTGGTAATGAATTATATAGACGGATCTCTGCACTTTTACTCCCCTCTCATACAATGTTGTTTGATTTAAGTCGTCTCGTAAGCAGGCCCGAGCTGGCCCGGGGGGGCAGGGGGACGTGTCCCCCTGCGCCCTCGCTTTCAAGGTCAAACGGCGCCCTCTCGTCATCAAACGAAAAATTAAGATTTTTGTATATTAACTCATGATATCCATTGCATGATTTTTGATCTTAAAATACGTTTAGCGAAATAATTTAACACAAGACTTTGGTGCCGTTGCCGCCCATCACGTAGCAAATTTTATATTTGCTGCAAGAAGGTTGGCAAACCTGCTAGAAATACGCCCCAGCTGACCGCTGGGCGCGCGCGTAGGGTGGCGAGGGCGGTAACTAAGTGGATATCGTCTGTTGTGTCGTTGTGTTCCTGTGTTGGACTGTCGGCAGGTTACAAAGTGATTATTGTACTTAATTTGAGATGATAGTAGGTTTTGTACCAATCTTCGTTTGGATTTAGTTTTTAATATTGTCGCAGACTCGCTTTAAGAAGGGAAAGTGAACTGTAAACATGAACTCTTCAAACTTAACTTTAACGGATAAATTAACTCATCGACAGGGCTCATATAACTTGTACTTGCCAACTCAATTTCGTTTTCGTTCCAGATAAAAAATACTTTCGTAAGACAAGGTTCAATAAAAAAATTATTTTTTTCAAGTTTTTCACTGGAATGAATAATTTTTAAATACATCCGTGGGTTGGTCGTGAGGTCTATTTCAGTCAGAATAAAATCAGAATATTGTCCAGACAACCAATCCTTGGATTTTTCAAATCATCTGTTGAAACGGTACTGTCTATTCCCAACAAATATAAAACTTATGTTGGGATGGCCAATTTGTAAAAAAATCAGGATTTACGGTATAGTATTGTCTTTATTTGTAAGAAAAAAGAAATGGATAAAAATACTGACAATAATATTACTGTGCAGTACAGTTTTTAAGTGTTCCTGTCAGTGATTATATTGACACAGTCAAGAGGGGTGTAGAGGATAGGTCAATGCACTAAAATTCAAGTATTAAAGTAATAACAATATTACCATTGTAATGCCCATTTTAGGGCAGGTGGGGCTGAGCCCCACCAATAATTCCGTAAAAGAAAAAAATATTAGTTCATTAAAATAGACACTGAATTAATAAGAAAGCAGTGCATGAATTTGTTTGGCAAGTATATTAATTTGCACGCCGATTGCGAGTAGCCGCGGTCTGGACCGGTTGGGCTGATTTCCAAGTAGCCCTAGCTATAGAGAGCTGATATACATTGGCTCTATAGACGGGTGACGTCGGCTGGCAGCTCTCCCACTTTGTAGCGCCATATGCTCTGGGTAATTGATTCTTGGGCTTAGCTCAGGCTGATTAGTTGTAATTACGTTGACCAGTGGCTCCGTTCTGCAGTTCGCGCTCCGCGGGAAGAGTGCGTAATACGTTGTCTGGACAACATCCATACGGAAAGTGAACTATTAACAGCATTATTTATTAATTGACTCTTATTATTTATTACTTACTTATTGTTAGTAAGTAAGTTAACATAAACAATGAATTTAAATCATGTTGACAGTTTACTTTGCACAAAAAGTTCGACGTTGCCATTGAAGTTGAAAGCAAATTAAAGAGTTATCAAACATCAGCCCAAAGGTTTTAAGCTTGTTGTAACAAACACAAAGCAAAACAGAAACTTTTGTAACTTGTGGTTCGATAAAAATCCGTGCTTAATTCTAAGCATTGAAAAAAAAATTTACTTTGTTTTTATTGTTTATGTTTTGATAATAATAATCATAAGGGAAATGATGATCTTTGGCTGTAAGGTTATCAAACACTTGAGTGAGAAAATTAAAGAACATGAGGAAAGTAGGCGCGCCGCCTGAGTTTGAGAATATATCACTGCATTTTAGGTTGTCTTTTTTTTGTAGTTTTAAACAAATAACAAATACTGTACCTCAGTTTCAGTTCAGGTAACTTAGTTTTTAATACTTCTCGGTGACTACTTGTTTTCAAAATTGTTTCATAAAGACTGTTAATTAAAATAGTTGATGTTAAAAATATTTAATCAGTTGATGTAAGAAAACACTCTTGTTCTAATTTAGGCTAGAGTATAAATGTATTATATTTTGTCGGGAAGGTAAATGAATGAATGAATAATTCAACAAATTTTCGTTAAATTAACAAATGGATTATAGCATGTTCCTCACTATATATGGACCTAATAAATGCTAGATAAGATTGCATAAATTAAGTCCTTATTTATTAAGTGTAAATGTAAAACCGTGAAACCAAAGTATTGTTAAGCTTAATTCCTTTGTACAGCTACTAAATCATGCTGTCACTATGTAAATGCACAGGATAAAGGTCTTTAACTGCATTGTAGACAAAATAAATCAAACAATGGAAAACCGTTTCGCCAAGCATAAACTGCTCTATTTGGACTTGGCTGTCTTCGATCCAAGAAGATTCGATCAAATGAAGGCGAAATTGCCGGAAAATTCCTTGGACAAAGTAAGTGCAATGATTCCATCTGTTGACAAAGACAAGCTCAGAGAAGAAATCGTATCGTTCATGAATGTTTGACCCAGTATAAGCAGGAAGTCAATTGAGAAAGATTATTGTACTGATGAGACTGAAAAGTGTGAAAGTTCTGAAAACATTCACGGAATTGAAAGTATGGATGTCGAGTGATGTAAGATCTAATGTTGTTGGGATTTGATGCCTCGTAGCTTTAAAATAGATTTGTACTAATTGTAACACATTTTTAGTAACTTTCCTTCAAATTTTCTTTGTCACTAGTTGAAATAATAATATTTTGAATGTCGTTTGAGTTTCTAGTCAGACAATTAGATTGCATAAAAATTTTGTTATCAACTTCGTAACACAAAGGAAAACATCAGACAGGATAAGGTCCAAGGATCTCAAGAATAGAATCATCTTAAAAAAATAGATTTAAAACAATTCAATGAAAAGACTGCTGTGACTAAACTAATGCTCAACTAGTGCATTCCAATTGTCTCAGATAGTTGACATTGAATTGAAAGTTGCTCAAATATAGATTGGGCACCGTATGCATGACTTCGCTACTTCATCTCAGAGTTGTCATTTTTGAAACACCCGTTATTACAGACTAAACAGAAGAAAAAACCAATATTTACCAAGGGCTATACAGAGGAATTACACCAAACATATCGTAGGGTCTAAGAAGAGGAATTTGACCCATATATTTCAGATGCTAAACAGAGTACTAACCTGTAAGGAGGCTTTCCATCGCGTGATGTGCGATTGGTGGGAGGTGATGGCGAGGCAGGAGTGGGGGAGGGGGAGTGTGTCGTTGTTAGCCAATCACAGTTGCCGATGCTGCGCACAAGATCGGCCATTACCGGCTAACAGTAACCGCATGCCAGACCCTGAAAAAATACGAGGCACCGTCAGAAAGTAACGTAAAACATATTTATTACCATATAAAACAACATTTATTGATCGAAAGAAGAGACGACTTATTTTCAAGTCGACCGGTTTCATGGCCGAACCCTGGATGCACTCCAAATTCCACACTAAAGTCCCCACTGGTCCCAGATGAGCAACTAATTTTGTTATAGCTATGTGGTACATGTTTTTACCACACGTATATATTACTCAGAGACCCCTTGTTCCTTCAACGCCTGCCAAATGAGTTTTCTGGGTAGTCGGTCAAATGCCTTCTCCAGGTCGATGAAGACCATACGAAGATCGAATTTGCTATCTCTGTGCTTTTCCATTGGAATTCACATGTCTGAATATTGATTGCAATGATCATTATCATCGATTATTGGATGCTCCACTGTTCAAGCACCCTAATTGTATCAAGAGCAACACAGAATTACCTTTCAACAGTGATGCTAAGAATTTTTTTACAGTTCTTAAAATAAATTTAGTCATGTTAATAAATAAAATTCAATTCAAATTCAATGCAATTTTTTTTAATTATGTTGATCGACACCGTCGTCTTTTTTAAAGGATTGGCAATATTTTCCCATCTTGTTCAATTATGCAATACTAAACATTTCCAGGAAGATGTATACCTAACCTACAAAAAGATTTTTATAAAATTCTGTAAAGGAAGTAGTTAAGGACTGAGTTAGTCTAGGTCAATGAATTAAGAAATTTTGTGATGATATTGTTTCGTAAAATCAAATTTATAAGGTGTGTGCTCTGTTAGGAAAATTACAAACAATTTTCAAGTAACAAAGATCGTAGAAATTTCTCCTGTTGTATATCAGCAAAAGGTTGTTTAATTTTTAAAATAATATAGCAAAAATCGTACAACAATAATTAGTCGGATACTATATTATTGATTGAATATTAGTGAATTTAAATGAGGAATTTTAATATTAAATTCTTACGAGGTCAAAGTTCTCAAAATCACGAAAGTAATATAATTATTTGATATTGATTCCCCTTATAAAGGCACCAATGGATTTACACAGATATAATATAGGGAATATTGATTTTTGAAATTAAATAATACTAAAAATACAAACTAAACTCACTGTTGTACCAAGTCTGATAATGAATTTGGTATTGATGCTACAAATTGGTGATTTAGGTTAATGATCATCGAATCCTTGTAATGCTAAAATAAATTTCACTTATCAAAATGTAATTAGAAATTGAAATTACCTGATTAATAATTTTGTATTAACTAATTCCTCGTCATAATAGAGCCACATTACTTCTAAAAACTGGAGATAGCCTACTTTCGAGCTCTACTAAATAAAAAACGCCATCATGATAGTGAAACATTTTTCTTTTCTGGATCAGAAGTTCTAATTGCGAATTTAGGCCACGGACACTTTCACAAACTTACGTTTTCAAAATGTCCCTCCACTGCGAGGAAATTGGAAAATTTGTTTGAAATTGAGAAATATATGAAATAGTACTTGGAAATATCAAATTTTAATTATTTGACGAACAAAACCATAAACATTCTCCTTTATATCAAGAAGATATCTCGAACTATCCATGTTGAAATTTTGAAACAGATAATAAAAAATGATCAAAAATAAACATACTATTGGGAGTTTTCAAACACAAATAGAATTAAAATTTTGTTGAAAAACAAAATTATACAAATATTTATAATTTAGATTCACAGCCTTTTGTAGATCAGTCTTTAGAAGGCCATGGCTTAGAACTATTAAGCGGGAGATTTGAAATCAGTGAATTGTTTGAATACATGTTGGTGGGGCATGCTACTAAATGCTATTTTATCAACAAATTTTAATTAAAAATATATTTAAAATTAAACATTAGATAAATGATGATATCAGCGTAGTTCTTATAAAACGTCATTCTTGGATTTCTTGTTCCATAATGATCTGAGTTGTTAATATTAAAAAGATTATCAGATTATTTAAAATTTTCACTAAATTATAGGACCATGTCTCCTGGGAACAGTTTTCATGTTCTTTTCAGTTGAAATTTCGTGAAAAAAGCAGTTTGCATCCAAACTTACCCAATTTTCAAGAAGATGGAACTCCTGAGGGTGCCTGCACAATGGAGCATCCAATACTTGATCATAGTCACCATCACAAAAACAAGCATATGCTATGTAATGGGGGTATTCACACTGCTCCAATATGTCATACACCATTCCACAGTATGTGTTTCATTTTGCCATGGTGATTATCTATCATCAATTATTGGATGCTCCACTGTGCAAGCACCACAAACATTTTTTCTCAGCAAACAGAAACTAGAAGTTCTACTATTATTTGATGACTGATTTCTTCATGAACTGCTTCCTAATTTATATCGTATACTGTATAATAATCATCATTGCAAAAACAAACACATGTTGTTGAATGGTAGTATTCACACTGCCCCAATCTGTCATACACACCATTTGATAGCAAGTGTTACATTTCATGATGTTGATTATCTTTGTAAAGGTTTTGTGGCAAAATTAGGAACAAATAAAAACAGGATAAATCAGAACAAAACGATCTTTATAAAACAAAGAAATATTTTTCACAACAATAATAATATTATTAACAACAACCACTCATTGAAAATAGTGTTCAATAAAAAGTGACTTCAAATTTTTATTACAATAGTATTCAGGGAAGACCGTATCGAATAAAATGACACACAAGTCGAGATACTGTATCAAAAGTACACAACTTGAAGCACTGAATCGAATAAAATGATACATTAATCAAAGTACTGTATCAAATACAATGATACATAACTTGAAATACCAAAGAGTATGATACACAACTTGAAGTATCAAATAGAATTACTGTATCGAATAAATGATACAGAACTTGAAATACTGTATTAAATATCAAGATGCACAACTCGAAGTAGTGTATCAAAATGATACGGGCCTTGCTATGTACTGCTTTCCATTGTTTCGATGCATTGTGGGTCGGGCTGACATTTTTCTTCAGTTGTAGTTTGTGCTGAGTCAACATTATTTACGTCTTGTTCTTTTTTCTTTTTCACTATGTCCACCAGTTGTTTAAAGCGTTGCATACAGTCCTCCTAAAAAAATTAATAAAATATTATAGTAATAAATACGACAGAAAGAAATAATACAGTATTCGACTTTTCTTTCAAGACTCTTTAAAAGTTGCGGTGGCTTGTTGTAGAGTTTCCTACCAATATAACAGTAATTTGACAAAAAGTTACTTTTTACAGCTTACCATGGTTTGGGCTCTTACTGTCACATATTAGGTATGTTATCTTAGTATGGGATAATTCATCAAAACAAAATCTTGATGAGGTGTTTATGATCAAAAAGAAAGCTGTTGGATGTATGGAAAGAGTAAATAGATTAGATTCATGTAGGCCATTGTTCAAGGGCCTTGGTCTCTAAACTGTACCCTGCTTATATGTGTATATGAAACTACTTTATATGTAAAAGAGAGTGATATTAACCAAAATCTTGACATACATGATTATAATACAAGAAGTCGAAGAGATTATCACTTGGTGTCACAATAGTAGGTTATTCAAACAAAAACCTAGTTATATTGGTAGAAAACTCTACAACAAGCTACTACAGTTTTTAAAGTCTTGAAAATATAGAAATATTTAAAAAACAATTGAAAAAGTATTTAGTTTAGCTTTTTATAGTGTACAAGAGTTCCTTTCACATGAAAATTAGGTTTCACCTCAACTAATTAATATAGTAATTATGGTAACTAGTGTATAAGATTGTATAATTGTTGATCTGACTTGTCTTATACTCCTTAACTGGAGTCTCCAAGACGTAATCTACAAAAAAGTATTACTATTATTATTAAAAGTATTACATCACTTTATTCAGAATTAAAATCACTACAAGCTTTGTTTATAAAGTTTCTGTGTTTATTACCCATTTAACGAAGTTAATGTAGATCAAATCTAAATGAGCATGTTTGAAGCATGTTTTTTGAGACAGAATTTTGCATATTTTGTCTGATATCTCAAATATGAGTGATTCATAGAGGTCTGGGACGTGTTTTATTCAATTTTTCAGTTCATTTTACATAAAATCTAATAAATGTAACACCTAACTTATCACCATAAAAAATCAGTTTGGCTTGATTTACAGTGATGATTAAGACTCGGAGCTGGATGGACGCTTACCGCTGCCACCCTCGTTATCTTTTGTAGAACGAGTTTCGATAAAAGTGCTTGTTACAGTCTGCTTGAAAGTTTACTCTATAGATTTTGTCATTTACGTTTCATCAAGTTGTCAATTTTTTTTACAATAATGTCTGATAGATGTAACTCGTGTTTAAAATTGCTAAAGAACATTAAAGTTAAGGTGTTGTGCATCGACTGCAAGAAGAACTTTCATGGAAAGTGTGTTAGCATGTCCATCGAGGACGTCAACTACTTGATGGAGCAGGGTGATGTGTGGCAATGTATGGCGTGCTCCCAGCTATGGCGCAGGAGTATGGCGCTCGAATCCAAGGGCAGTGTAACATTTGATGACATTCTCAAACTTATTAATGAGTTTAGGGATGACTTTAAGCACGTGGAAACTAATCTTGGCAGTTCATTAGAATTCTGTCATAATGAAATTGCAGAGACTAAGAAGATAATTAGTGAGCAGAAGGGAGAAATTTCCAAGTTAGTAAATACAGTGGATGAACTGAGAAGTGAAAATCATGGGCTTCGTAAGCAGATGACTGATATTCAGTTGAGGGTCGAGGAGTGTGAACAGTACTTGTGCTGCAACATGGTGGAAATCCATGGAGTCCCCATGGAGAAGGGAGAACATGTTATCACCATCGTCAAGGATGTGGGCCAATCGCTTGGGTTTCCCATAAGTGATCTGATGATAAACGCCTGTCACCGCCTGTGTCCAGGGTAGGGTCCGAGAGGCATCCTGGTATAATCATTAAGATGGTCTGGAGGCTGGATGCGGAAGAGCTACTTCAGAAACAATGGTTAGAGCAGAATCTCAACAAACATGACATTGGTCTCACTGTGGGACCAGTGGAGCCGGTCTATGTCAATGAAAGCTTGTCACCTGCTCGGCGTGGCCTGTACAGTGCGGCTCGGCAAGTGAAAAAAGATAAAAACTATCAATATATTTGGGTCAGAAGTGGCAAAATTTTCCTAAGAAAAAGCCAGGGATCAATAATGTGATCATTGTTAGAAAAATGGAAGACCTGAAAAAATTGTAAATCTTTTAATGATCTTCTTGTTTTGTTTTGTCCTTTTTTCCATTGATTTTTTTGGGCCAATTTCACGTAGATGAAAAATTATTTATATTCTTGCCATACTGTTGCTTTCATTACTTTTACTTTTATTGTCATGTTGAGTCAAAATTTTATCCTCGTATCTAATTATCCTCTATCCTCGCCCTGAATTATTACATACTTATGTTATAAGCAATTATGCTATGATTACTCTCTTTATTATTTAATATTTAATCTTGTAATTATTGAATTGCAATAATTGATACTAATTTTTGTTAATATTATTGGAATGCCAAACAATAGAAAAGATAAGAAGATGAAGTTCATAATTATAATTTAATGATTAATGATATTCCTGTAATTAGTATGAATTCCAGTGAGAAGGTGTGTTTTCAGTTTTACTGTATTCATATTATCAGTTTATTTAACAATTCATTTGTCATATTTTTCCAATGTCTGATACTAGTGATGTTTTAGTGTTTTTAAATCAAAATATTCGTAGTCTAAGGCAGAAATTTGATTTGTTTTTAAGTGAATTGTATAATTTAGAAATGTCTCCTGACTTCACAATACTGACTGAAGTTTGGATATATACCAATGAGATAAACTTGTTTTGCATTGACGGTTACAATGATTATGGTTGTTGTAATGATACTTATTGAGCCAGAGGATAGTGTACGCCAAATCTCAATATAGATGTAGCATTGTGGCTAGGTCAGATAAGCGGTCAGCTGATTGTTTGCTCTTCTGATAACATTGAATTCATTGTTTTGGCAGTATACTGATTACACAGTATTCCGATAGCAGAGTTCCTCGATGATATCGATTGCTTGATAGCTTCTTTTAAGGGAAAGAATTTAATTTTCACCAGAGATATAAACTGTAATATATTGCTTGATGATAGAGTGTCTGATTCTTATCTTAGTCAGATGGCTAGTCATGGAATAACTGCCTTATTAATGAACCGACAAGAATAGTTAGCGATAGTAAGAGTTGTTTGGATCACTCCTTTATTCAATTCAACCAGATGAAATATTTACTTAAATACAATGCTCATGTATTGCACCTTGGCATTACTGATCATTCAATGGTACTTCTTGAATTAGAAATAAGAAAAAGCTCGAGTATCAAAGATTCTACTAAACAAGATAGCCCAGTGATTGACTTCCTCAGATTAGAATGAGAATTACAAAGGCTGCAATGGGAGAGAGTATTAGATGAGATTTCTGTCTCGGCTGACTTCGAATTGTTTACTGAGCTGTTATCAGAAGCAATAGATAAATGTAAATACAGTAGGTCAAGAAATAATAATGGGTCACATGATAAATTAACTCCATGGATTTCTGATTATCTATGTAGGGGAGTCAATAGAAGGAAATAGCTTTATAAGCTTATGATTTCAAGACCGTTTGATGAAAACATGAAGGAGTATTATAGATCATTTAGGAATAGGTTGAAATCAGGTTTAAGAGCAGCTAAAGAGGAATACTACTTAAAGAAATTTGATGACTGTTCTGGAAATTTAAAGAGTCAATGGAGAATAGTAAATAGTTTGATAGGAGATCGGGAATCCAAGGAAGATGTTACTAGTTTCGGAGACAATCACTGATAAGGCACGTAGTGCTAAAGAGTTCAATTCATTTGTCATTACAATACCTAAATTTTTGCGAGAATCTATCGTTAATACGGAAGACGATGAAGATTTAAATTCCTGTTTCATATATAAAAATATGCCACATTCCTTGTTCTTCAATCTGACTAATGAAACTGAAATTCTTGAGGTAATAGCTGGTCTGAAAAGCAATAAAGCACCCGAATTTGACAACATTAGTAGTTATATTGTTAAGAAGATTGCTATTCACATTGCCGGTGTGTTGGTTGAACTTTTTAACTGGAGCATGTTGACTGGAGAATTTCCTGAATGATTGAAGATTGCAATTGTGATTCCTCTTTTCGAGCAGGGTAGTAGGAATAAACCAAATTGTTACCGACCGATCTCTCTCTTGCCTGTTTTTGCTAAGATTTTTTAAAAGATTATTAAGATAAGATTGTTTTTTTTTAAATTTGATTTCTTTAGTAAAAATCAATTTGGTTTTAGAGAGCAATCAAGCACTGAAGATGCTCTTGTTACATTTTTTGATGATATTTATAACAGTATTAATGAAGGTAAAAACTGTTCAGCATTATACAGGATGTCCCATGTAAGGTATAAAGCCGGTTACCAGAGATTCTACATCAAATTTCTGACAAAAAATGTTCTTTGACGTTTTTGAAATGGGGCCTTTGTTTTCGAGATATCTCGATTTAATGACTTTTCGAGATACGCTCATTTCCCTCCATTAAATGCTCAATATCTCAAAAACTAGTGATCGGATTGGAATTATGGTGGCATTGCTGGAAAGAGCACAGCATTTCGCTAAAGATACACGTATTTGCAATATGTAACCCCATCATTTAGGGTGTTTTTTTAGGGGTCAAAGTACAAAAAAGTGAATTTTCCAAAATCTCACTGAAATTTCAAAGCGATTTTTCTCGATTTGTTTTTAGGGTGACATAATAAAAATTTTACATGAAAAACTTCCTCATTTCTTTAGCTTTAAAATGAGCCTACAATGTTTCAAATTGATGAATTGCTAATGCTTGAAAATTGTTGAAAAACTGTCACAGACCCACAAGAATTAGTGTCACAAGAACAATAGTGGACAAGAACTGAGAGTAGAAATTTTTTTATTTCAAAATTTTGTTGTAATCAGATGTTTTTGCAAAAAAAAATATTAATCCCTGTGGTCCCTGAGTGACCGCAGGAAGCCGTTGAGGGCAAACTAAATAAAGTAACAATGTACAAACTACATAAAAATACTGATCTACAGTAAGTACTGTATTACAGTACACTTATCAGAAACTTCTTACCAAATCACAGCTCTGAAGTCATCGTTGGAAAAATAACTGATTCTTCACAACATAATTCCTTAATTAAGTTGAATATTCCTAAGATTGTTCAATTGTATGAGATTGTAAATTAGGATCAACTGAAGAAAAATGAGTGTGTAACATATTCATTTCTGATGACTAAAACACGATACCAGTTTATTCAAGTGCTATGGTGTATGCGAAATTGCCTACTGTATAGTTTATTTATTTATCTATTCATGTATAGAATGCGCGCCATTTCACAATAGATTGAAAATATAGTTTTCAATTTGACGTAACCTGACAAAAGAATAAGCAGAAACCAAACATTATTCATCATAATGTGAATCAGGCTAGTATAAATAAAAATCATTTCCAGCAAATGCGCCGGACAACCTAGTATCCACATTCCTTGCCTCAAAGCAATAAGAGGCAATTCTTCCATGAGATCAAAAAGATCTAAAATCTTCAATTTAGAAAACAATTTATTGATGAATTTTTAGATAAATTTATTACATAAAAATTTGTTCAATTTTTTACATAAAATTTCAATAAATCTTTTTTAGATAAATTTTTTATTTGAGATCACAAAAAAATTAAACAAATACTTCACAATTTAAATGTTTGTTAAAAAAATATGGCCCAAGAACATGGAAAAACATCTGATTACAACAATTTTTTGAAATCAAATAATTTCTACTCTCTCAGCTTTTGTCCCTTAGACACTAATTCTTGTGGGTTTGTGACAGTTTTTCAACAATTTTCAAGCATTTGCAATTCATCAATTTGAAGTATTTTAGCCTCATTTTAAAGCTAAAGAAATTAGGAAGTTTTTCATGTAAAATTTTCATTATGTCACCCTAAAAGCAAATCGAGAAAAATCGCTTTGAAATTTCAGTGAGATTTTGGAAAATCCACTTTTTTGTACTTTGACCCCTAAAAAAACACCCTAAATGATGGGGTTACATATTGAAAATACGTGAATCTTTAGAACAATGCTGTGCTCTTTCCAACAATGCCATCATAATTGCAATCCGATCACTAGTTTTTGAGTTATTGAGCATCTAATGGCGGGAAGTGCGCGTATCTCGAAAAAGTAATTAAATCGAGATATCTCGAAAACAAAGGCCCCATTTCAAAAACGTCACTCAACATTTTTTGTCAGAAATTTGATGTAGAATCTCTGGTAACCGGCTTTTACACCTTACATGGGACACTCTGTATATAGATATCACAAAGGCATTTGATACTGTGGATCACTCAATATTATTGAGGAAGTTATTAGTAGCCGGTGTTCGGGGTTTACCTCTCAAGTGGTTCCATAGTTATCTTGGAAACAGAAAGCAGTGTGTTAGAGTCGTGGGATGTTATAGTACATTTGGAAACATAGAACTTGGTGAGCCTCAGCGTTCTGTTTTAGGACCCATTCTATTTCTTGTGTACATTAACGACTTCTGTGATGCAAAATTAAATGGGATATTAACTGCTTTTGCAGATGATACTGCACTTACTTATTCAGGTATTGATTGTGAAGCAATATATACTCAAATGAGTTCTGACTTGAGAGTGTTGAATTACTGGTTCAATATTAATATTATTATTATTTAGTAGATATTTCATGGTGTTAAGTGAAAAGACAAAATATATGTTATTCAACTTGAGAGGAGATTTATTTTTTGATAAAGATTTGTTTTATCACAGTTATTCGTCTTTAATTGAAAACTGCAATTGTCTAAAAATTAACCTAGTGAACACTTTCAAATACCTTGGTTTAATTATTGATTCGTCAATATCCTGGAAGAGTCATGAGGGTAAGTTGAAAAAGGCGTTTTGTAGAGGAATTAGGAGTTTTTACATTTTATGTGAATTGTGCCCTACTCATGTATTATTGAATGCATACCATGCACTCATCAACTCCCAGATGAGTTATGGAATTGTATTGTGGGGTGGGACCTATGACTCAACACCGTATCCTATCATTATATTTCAGAGGTCATTTGTCAGTAGAAAAAACGAGATCTCTAAGAACTGATCACTCCTGGCCACTGTTTGTTCTTCTCAAAATACTTCCTATCCGAAATCTCTATGTATATAAAGTTTGAAAGCTTTTTTCTATGGAGTCCAAGTGCAAATCTCACTCGAGATGTAAAATATAATTTTAGATGGGTTTTATTTCAGGTTCCTCAATCTAATTTAGCAATATTCCAACATTCTTTTTCTTTTAATGCTAACAGTTTTAAGACTGTTTAAACTAATTTCTCAAAAAATCAATATCACAGTACCTTTGCATTTATTCCTCAAAAATTTGAAACTATATCTTTTCACTTTAAATGAGTGTGAGACGTTCTTGAAGATTGTAGGGTAGTATGAATTAGCATAATCACTAATTATTCTTCATGCAGTGTGGTTTTTTGTCTCTCTTTCTATTCCTTCAATTTCTTTCAATTCCTACTGGATGATCTATTTTCAATGAAATTTCATCATTATGTTATTATTTCATATCATTTATATTGGGTTTTTAGTTGAAAAAACCGTAACACTATAAGATTATTTTTTACTTTAATATTGAATATTCAATGAATATTTTTTACTTTACATTATTTATAAGTTAAATTCATGCATTGAGTGGGGGCGGTCCTAATCCTCTCAGTTTATTTATTCTATTTTATTAGGAGAAGTGCACTCCAATCGGGCATATGCCTAGGAGTGTCCATTTTTATTTCACATTCATTAACGAATGATGGCTATCATACAGATTGATGAAGGTTTGAGAAAACTAATTTTTTTAGTTTCAAGTTAGTATTGAATTAGTATATAAGTTAGTTTCAAGTGTATTGTATCAATTGAGATGATCAGATTGGTTACTAAGTACTGTATTCATTTAATTTTGTTTTGTGAAATAAATTGATTTTTGAATTGAAAATTTCCATCCTTCCCCAGAAAACCGGGCAAAATCTTTTGCTAGCCGTAACTCCCTAACAAAGCATTTCCGGACATATGTTTATAAAAACTATTTTGATGAGAGGAAACCACCTTAGAAGTTTGTCGGGTTACTCGTGGGACACTCTGTATCTTATTATTACCTGTAATACAAAAAAAGGAACAAAACTTTGTTAAAATACTTTGTACTCTATATTTGAAAAGGGAAATAAATTATTTAAATTACCTTAGTCTTGCCAGGCACACATTTAGCAATTTTCTCCCACCGATCGGCCGTTGTGCCTTTCGGGAATTTTGCCAGCGCGGTTTCAAAAGCTTTTTGCTGTACTTGCGACCAATTGTTGGTCACTTCCCCTCCTCCATGCTTTCCTCCCCTCGTCTTCACCTTCTTCGGTTCCTCAACAATTATCGGCTGTTCCTCTTTGTTATCATCTTCATCACTTGTTTCTCCATCTCCTCCATTATCCGTCTGCTTTTGTCGATTGCTCAGCGTTCTCACCATGTTGTCCTTCACCTGTGAACAAGGAATAAAATAAAATAGATAATTATTTTTTATTTCTTTCTTTCTTTATTCATTCATGTAACTAACAATCAATGTGAAAACAACAGTGAATAATAAGACAAAATTGTCACAACCACATTTATTAAAAAATATTGAGAAACTAGTTTCGGTTGTTATACCATTATCAATCGCAATCAAACTAAAACTAAAGTACATAGAGCTTAATATAACACTGAACATGGAATGATACTATTGGCTAAGCGAGAAAGAGGCTGACCTTCATCGAAGGTTGTGATTGGCTGACAAGCCACGCCCCTTGGTGGGAAGAGTAACAAGCTAACCACCTAACATGCTTGATTACTTGTTGGACCTACAGTTATCGGTAGGTTCCGAACCACCCGCAAGAAATTTTACAGTAGAGAATAACCTTCTTTTCTGGCCAAACCAAAGTGGTCACCCTTTCTTTGAATTTGGTAACAAATTCTTATCTTATCTGACAGATAAGATACGGCTCGTGGCTAATTACTTCCCTATTATGCAATTATGTAATAATCATGTTTAAACAAGTACTGTAATTGGTGTTATGTTATTTATGCTGATGATTTCGCCCCATAATGGCGCACCTCGGTTAATCTGGGCTCTACAGTAACTGAATCATTTCTGAACTTTCACAAAATTCTGCATTACTGCATGATTAGTTAGACCTGCCGATTTAGGTGGGTTCCGAATCCCACCGGGAAGTGATTTTACAGCCGAGCTTAGATCATTTTAAATGCTTGATTTGTTGGACCTACATATTCAGGTGAGTTTCGAACCACCCGCAAGTGATTCAACAGCAGAGAACAGATTATATTTTGTTGGCCACCCCAAAGCGGGCCCTCTTTCTTTCAATCGAGTAATTATGAATCACTTCATTGATATACAAAGCCCCTACAGCTAGGTAAACAACACCAGTTACCCGACTGCCAGGTATGTGTGAAACAAGCCTTAGGACCGCTATTCAATCAATAGCTACTGAATGATTAACTAAACGACTGAAAAAAAATCAATACACAAAATCTACAAAACAAATTCGTAGTATAAAAAAAAATTATCAAACAATTTCGCAATGAGATAAAAACTTTCTTGGCACCACCCAACAAGGGAAACCCCTGTCCGCTGTGTGAGAGTATCGGTTCATCAAGTTTAGACTGTTCAAAAATACAACGAAACACACATTATCCGGTGATAAACAACTCAAATAAAATCAAAATTTATTGCATACCATAGAAATACCACAATGCAAATAATAACCATAATCACTAGCACTTCAACAATAAATAAAAACTGTATGTTAATATAATATTTTAAAGATTAACATATTGTGTAAGTACAGTGAAATAAATTTATAATAGATAAAACAATATTTATTTATAATATCTGGGTGCGCGACTAGCGTAAGTTGAACTTGTGTGCTAACCGCGAGATCACTCAGTACTGTTTATATACAATAATTATTATAAGCAATTCCGCAAAAAATGGAGGAAAAGGTTTTATGAAAAAGAAAAGAAAATTTAAAAGTTATGAAAAATGAACATAAGTTATACCAAGGAAATGTAAAAATTCAAACAGATGCAGATCTATAGAGGTCAATGGCCACAAAATACGCCGAGCATGAAAAAAACCTATATTGTTAAGTCGAAGTAAATGTTATCAAGAATCCAAGTGTCTATTTGTTTCAATATGGTACTGTTAATTGTGTTGTTTACAAATGTAACTGAAATTTAATTAATTAAAACATTACTGTAGTAAAATAGTTGATGTCGGTTTATGGTTAACTGAACAAGTACTACCCAAGTAGACACTCCCCCACAACCAGCAGGTACGCCCCAACCCACCTTATGCGCCATATGAGCCACTTCAGCAGCGGGTCTCCCCAACGCCTCGCCAATCCGCTCCCATCTCTCTGTAGTTCCCATGGGATATTTTTTCACCAGTCTTGTCAACTCCAGCAAATCATCGTCTGTCCAAAGACTGCCCGATACAGGAGGCTGTGGCGGCGGCTGCGGTGACTGAGTTGGTGATTTGGTACCGGAAGCGGAAGTCGACTTTGCGTCGTCACCATCTTTCACTTCCGGTAGGCTGAAGCCGGGTTTCCGTCGGCGGGGTCCGCGAGGTTGCACAGGCACAGGTTCGTCTTCTTCTGATTCCTCCCTGAAGCACAGAATAGTAGTTTATGCAAAGATTGTATTATGACTGCCTTTCAGCAACAGGTGAGATGCAACATATAACCCAAGTAAAGCAAGCATTCTAAACTTGGGAACAAGCATTCCCAATCAATACTGCTCGACAATAGTAAAATAAACAAGAAAATGAAAAATGGTATCAGCAATTGGATAGAAAAAAATAATACTTTTCGGTTCTTTGATTTTGGAAAAATAGCAGTTTTACCATTCTTCTCTTCCATTAACCCTCTCAGTCCCCATTATTTGCTTTCGTAAACAATTTTTTTCATAAATTTTTTTTAGTCAATTCTTCTTGTTTAAAAGAAAACTTTTATGAATATAAAAAACCTCATCACCTTATGTCTGAATATGTTTCTATCATAAATCTCAGTTTGTGTTATGTTTCTATTATTATTATTATTATTATTATTATTGTAATTATTACTCACTGTTCTTCAGCTTGCATTAATTTTTGGCGTTGCCTTTCCTCTAAATAGTCTCTAAGCCAACGATAGGTCAGTGGCGGAGCACTGACCAGCAGAAACCAAATAAGTCGCGGTATTTGAAACGGCAAAGTGTCCAGTGCACTAAAAACAGTGAAAACGACATCGATTAAAAAGAGTACATTTGCAATTAATGAATTTTTAAACCGTCAAGTGTTCATCGCACTAAAAACGGTACTAACGACATCGATTAAAAAGAGTACATTTGCAAAAATGAGAAAATTTTCAAAAAAATGCAGAGAATAGAAAAGTGTCAAAAAAGATTGAAATTCTGCAAAAATTGGAGTATAAATTCGTGAAAACAGTGAAACTTGTAGAAAAAATTCCAGAATTTTTCAGAGAAGAGAAAATTATTGTTAGAGAGGTCGCAAATTAATTATGTTATATGGCCACACTACTTGTAAAAGTGACCATTAATATTCCAAAGATTATCAAAAAATGTGTAATGTGTAAAAGAATGATGAAAAATAAACATTATATTTTATTGTAAAATATAATTTGTTTCTATAAAATCTATCTGAAAACTGCCAAAGATTGAAAATTTATTCAATTTAGAGCAGAAATAACAGCAATATTGAAAATACAAACACGCGACATATGGTGATTTTTTATAGCAGACAAAAATAAATTAAATGAAATGAAATTTTGCAATTTATTACACACTTTCTAAACTGTATAAATTGTATTTGTCTTGGAAATAAATTGATTGATTGAAAAATTAGACTGATCAAATAGAACTTATAGATTCATATCATTGATCCCAATCTTTGCAAAGATATTTGAGACAGTACTATGTGTCCAGCTTTATGAGTATTTTGAGCAGCACCATTTACTGGCTCCAGCTCAGTTTGGATTTAGGAAGGGAAAGTCGACTGTCTCTGCTGTACAGACACTTGTTAAGGCGATCCAAGAGGCTTTGAGGAAGGGCAATCAACATCACTCTTACTGTAAGATCTATCACGAGCCTTGACTGTGTTTCACATAATATTCTGGTGGAAAAGCTTAAGAAGTATGGTCTTGGGTTTAATGCTATCAAGTTAATGGAATCCTATCTCTGTGACCGGTCCCAGGTAGTAGATTGGAATGGCAAACAGTCAAGTCCGGTATCTCTGAAACATGGAGTTCCCCAGGGATCAGTTCTGGGACCTCTACTTTTCCTGATTTCAATCAATGATTTATATTACTCAGTGAATGACAGCATTCTGTTATTTGCAGATGGCACCTCTCTTTATTCCAGGCATAAAAATATCTATTCTGCCAAGCTAGCAGTAAGAGAGCTGTTCAACAGTGCCTCCCAGTGGTTTGGAGCCAATAAGCTGGCCCTGAATAATGATAAGACTCAGGAGCTGAATTTCAGTCTTAACCCAGAAAACACTAACACAAGTGCTGTAAAACTCTTGGCTTTCTCCCTGGATGAGAAATTATCATAGGAGACCCACATCGACCAGCTTTGCATTAAGCTCAGTAGAGTTATTTTCTTGATAAGGAAGCTTGTCGACTGTGTACCTTAAAGTTTTGTACGTCAGGCTTATTTTGCTTTTTTCCAGAGCCACATTGCATATGGCACTATATTGTGGGGACACTCTTCCAGTGTCATTCGATTGCTGCTGCTTCAGAAGAGAGTGGTTAGGATTATGGCAAGGGCTGGCTGGATTGATCACTGCAAGCCACTTTTTATTCAGTTAAAAATCATGACAGTGTTCAACATGTATGTGTACCAGTGCTTGAAATCTGTCAGGGAGAACCTTCATTTATATACCTTGGTTAATGGAGTCCATCACCATGCCACAAGAGCCAATCAGAACATATTCTTGCCCATGGTTAGACTAGAGAGATCCATTAGAAGTTTCCCTATATCTGGTATAAAATTCTCCAATGTGTTACCACAAAAAGTTAAAGAATTACCCCTGGTAAGATTTAAAACCCAAATAAATTCATGGCTTGTTTCCAACCCTTTTTACTCCATAAGTGAGTTTGAGGAATCAAATATCAACTCCATAATAGTATAGACATAATTATAATAGATTATATTGATGTAGACCTAGGCCTTTTCCTGTGTGTGATTTTATTGTTAATATAATGTGACAGCTTTATATAAGTATATCTGACAGCTTTAGCTTATGCTCTTTTATTGTTGTGTATTTATGATTTTGTGACTTACTATGTGTATAATAATTGTGACCTGTATTTGACTTGGCCTGTTTACTGTAATATTGTATTTTTGGCTTAAATAAATCATTGAACTACTTACCGAGGGTGAGGTCGAATTCATTTCAGTGTTTCAGAAAAAATCACCTTGCATCATGTAAACAAGTCTACATTTCTATTTGCGTCTAGCCTGTACGAATTACAAATGAAATGCGAAGTGAGAATAATAATTAAATAAATTTAATAATTATTATTTTTAATTTTAATAATTAAATAATTTCCAAACCTCGGTTTTTGTAGTTCGATTTCAAATTCCTGTATTAAATTATTGACTTCAATTTTTCCCTTTTTCTGTTTACGATTCAGTTTCTTGCTTTTCGAGCTTATGTACTCCTCCTGTCAATAAAAAGTAAAAAAATAATAAATATATAACCTCCTAAAAATCTAAACCTAAGTATATAAAAACAAGAAAATAAAACTAGAAATGAAATACAGTTTCTTAATAATGTACTAAAACTATATAAACTATTTTTTTTTCGGAGGATGAAGCCTACATAGGTCTGAGACTTGTGCGAGGGTAATGAATTGAATGATGGTGATTGATGAGTTGGACCTACAGTTTTAGGTGGGTTCCGAACCATCGGGAAGTGATTTTACAGCCGAGAATAGAGTATTTTTTGCTGTCCAATCCAATCGGTCACCTTGACAAATAGGGGCACAGGAGTTCGTAGCTTATCTCTAATTGAAAAGATACCTACTACGGCACTCGGCTATCACTTCCCTAAAACAAAAACTGTAGACCCAGCTCGTCAAACACCATCATCCAATTCATTACCCACGCACAGGTCTCAGACCTATGTGAGCTTCATCCTCTGAAGAAGAAAAAAGTCAACTTTGAACCTCCATATTTCGCAAAATAATTAATAAAAAAACACTTTAACACAGCAATAGATAACATTTCAAAGCCCTAATAACATCCAATACAAGAAACTTTGAAAAAACATTATGACAAAAACCCTGCGCACAGCCCTAAGGGGCGTTTACACTAGCATGTAGCGCTTGCGTAATTATTTCAATCCAAGTTGCAGAAAAACTTGCAAATGTAAACACTAAAATGTACGAAAGTTCAACTTGCAACGCGAAATTGCATGCATGTTAGGTGTACAGAAAGAGTAAATAGATTAGATTCATGTAGGCCGTTGTTCAAGAGACTTGGGCCCGTATTTACAGTTATTTACAGTTACTGTTATGTAATTATTACCACACTAAAATCTTTTAAGTTATAATTTTCTGTTTTCGGATTTCAAAAATACAGCATTCGAGGCAGTGTAGTTAGCACTACCTGCCAGCAGACCAGAGAACTTCATCCATTCTATTTCGTAGAAAGAGAATTCTATCCTAGTGCCAAAAAAATGTATGGGTTAGAACTAGATTTATATAAAATAATAGAAATAATTTCACTAAAACAGTGAATTACATTGCAATGGTGCAAAAATTTAACATGACGATTTTATTTTATTATTATGAGCCGATGCTATACTAAAAAATGAAATCAAAATATGATGCAACACAAAAATCTAAGAACGGCTTCAAGACAGCTCTGTACCTAGCTTGGCTAAGCTAGGATTTGCGGAACCTAGCTAGGATAAGCTAGGAACGGATTTGAGACTCCAATTATAAGCACGTCTTGGCTTTCAAGTTAAGAAGGTGTTTAAGTAAGGTTCATGAATATGAACTTTAGTCTAAGCTTTACTTATACTAGGTGAGTTTACTAGCTGAAAAGTGAGGTTATAAGTCGACCCAGTTGTTCCTGCAACATTTACGTAGTGTAAATTCTCATATTAGTGTAAAATAGAGTTGTTTAATGTAAATTATTAATGTAAAATTGTTTATCAGGAGTCAGATCTTTGTGGCGGGAGCTGGGTTGGCTTTTAGGGTTGCAGCTGCTTGCTGATTTGAACCTGTTAGTCTAAGTAAGACTTATTGCTGCTAAGACCGACTTATCCGATCTGACTCAAGTCGATCTTTGATAAGTCACGTTCTTAATATGGGCCTTGGTCTCTTAACTGTACCCTGCTTATATGTGTATGAAGCTACTTTATATGTAATAAAAGAATGATATTAACCAAAATCTTGATGTACATGATTATAATATACAGAGATTATCACTTGGTGAGTCACAATAGTAGCTTATTCAAACAAAAACCTAGTTATATTGGTAGGAAACTCTACAACAAGCTACCGCAGTTTTTAAAGAGACTTCAAAATATAGAAATATTTAAAAAACAATTGAAAAAATATTTAGTGGATAAAGCTTTTTATTGTGTACAAGAGTTCCTTTCACAACAAAATTAAGCCTTACCTCAACTAATTGAAATAGTAATAAGTAACTAGTGTATAAGATAGTATAATTTTTGATCTGACTTGTCTTATACTCCTAACTGGAGTCTCCAAGACGTAATCTACAAATAAAAAACTCAAGTGTTTTTTAAGGGAGGCACAACCTGTGCACAACCATGATTTTATTTTGAAGTCACCCTTCACTTAAGAAAGCCTAAAGTTACTCTAATATACAGTAGAAACAATTAGTCTGGGCGCGTGGCTCTGGTTTCACTACTCCAGTAAAAGTTGGACAATATTGATAAAAGAATGATATTGTCCAGTAAAAGTTGACTAGCTGACCTTGAAGACATCTGCAGCGTCGCACGGGCCACATGTTTTTAGAAATGAGCGATAAACACTCCCCTCTCCACCCCGCGCCATGGCTAACTACTAAACGGCCGCGCGCCCAGACTAATTGTTTCTACTGTACCCTTGGTGATAGCCGTGAGCCATAGCAGGTATCTGTTTAATCAAATAAAGATAAGCTGCGTTCTCGTAGGTCCTGTTTGTAACGGTGACCGATTAGATTGGCCAGCAAAAAAGACACTGTTCTCTGCTGTAAAATCACTTCCCAGTGGTTCGGAACCCACCTAAAACTGTAGGTCCAGCTCTTCAATCACAATCATCCAACTCATTACCCACGCACAGGTCTCAGACCTATGTGGGCTTCATCCTCAAAAAAATAAAAAAATACTAACCACAGTGTACTTCTTCTCAAGATAGGCCGCCCATCCCACCAGATATTGTCCGATGCTGATTATTACAAACAAAATGGCGGACATTTCAGCCAATCCCATTTTACGGACACGCCTATAGTAGTATACGGCATGCTTCCAATCGGGCAGTCCATTCACTAATACGTTGTCATAGCAACGACGTTTGTTTGGATCTTTCAAAATGTCGTACATTTGTACCAACTGTTGAGAAAAAAAACATAAATATTGAAGGAATTATTTATTTTTTGATACTGTCAAAATACAACTTATTGTGAAGAAACAACAGGCTTTTAGTCCAATACTAGATTTAATCGGTTGAATTTCACTATTAAGGATAAGCTTTCAAACTTTCTTTCACACTTCAACTCCGAGTAACTTTTATCTGTATAAAGTCATACTCATGTTCAAAGATAATCATGCTCATAGTCATTTTACTCCAATCCCACATTACAACTTGAGAACAAACAATATTTACTGCATTCCCAGATTTAACAATTCATACGGAAAAAGATCACTGAGATATCTCCTTCCCAAACTATTCAATAGCTTACCAATTAATATTCGTGATTACACCAAGGAAGACGTTTTTCATTACATCATTACACATACTATACAAACTTAGTAAACCTAGATTTTCTAACTATATTTGTTAAATCATATTGAATTCCGAATTTTATTACATCCTTAAAGCTTTGTTTATCTTCTTGATTTTATTTGACTTATTCTAGCACACGGACGGTTGCTACTTTTTCTTTGTATTGTGTTCTTTTTATTGAGTTCTGTTTTGTGTACTTTGTATTTATTTTTTTATTTAGGTTTTGTTTTCCATTGCTGGTGAAATCTTAGTTAACAAATAATAATTGTGTTACACCGCCGCCGCATCTGAGCGACCAATTATTTTTATAGTAAGTTAATTAATTTATTAAAATGTTTTTCTTACTTGTTTAGATTCATTTCTTTTTCTTTACATACATTAGACTAATATTCAATTTCCACCATAACCTCCATTTTCCCTATTCTTCTTTTTTGTAATTTGTATTATATAATTGATTTCCATTTTGTAATATTTATATTATGTTGGCACCTGCTGAAAAACCCACAAGGTTTAGCGGGACCTTTATTTGGAGCTTGTAAATAAATAAATTATTGATTGATACTGTCTCTATAACTAAATTTTTACAAGAGGTCAAATATTTGTAAGCATAGGTTATGTTTACGGGTTGATCAAAATATAACTTGAATCTTCTGGAAAGCACAATTACCAGTTCAATAAAAACGATGCAGCACTTTGATTGATTACATTTAATAATCACTAAGATATTTCTGAACTTTTTTTGAGGGTGAAGCCCACATAGGTCTGAGACCTGTGCATGGGTAATGAGTTGGATGATGGTAATTGATGAGTTGGATCTACAGTTTTAGGTGGGGTCCGAACCAATGGGAAGTTATTTTACAGCAGAGAACAGTGTCTTTTTTGCAGGCCAATTTAATCGGTTACCATTACAAAGTAGACCCAGGAGAACGCAGCTTATCTCTATCTGATTGAACAGATACCTGCTACGGCTCACGGCTCTCACTTCCATTAAACGTTTAAATTGAATTACTGAAATCTTGACTTATTATTGGTGAGTCACTTCATTTGTTCAGTCAGATAATACAATTGAAATCTTGGAATTTGACATCCATGACGAACTGCACGTTTCACTAGTAATTTACAAGTAATTGTACAACAAGTAATCAAAACTTTGCGTAGAAAAATAAAGTATTTGGGTCTTTTGCATTATAACACCGGATTTTTAAAAAATTGTCATTCAATAGTAGATCCCTAACCTAACATAAGACCCGGTTAGGTTAGGTTAGGAATCTACTGCTCAATGACACTTGTTTAAAAATTCGGGGTTATAGTGCAAAATACAGTTAGTATTAGTTAAAATACAGTTATATAAATATAGTTAGTATTTTACTATCTGCACCGATGATGGACCCATGTGGTACGGAATGGCCATCTGCTCAGACACAATGATATTTGTGTAACTAGTGAGCAAAGTTGCCAAAGGCATACAACTGAATATTTTAGAATCTTTGGAGATGACTAGGTTGGTGAAAACCATTCCAATACTAGTTTCAATGACCAAATTTATTTCAACCAATTCAATACTACTAACTTGGTTCCATCATAATTCTGGCCTACTCTTTAATAACTGTACTTTCTTGTTTATCTGCATTTCAGTTAGCTTCATGTTTTTCAAATTGTTCAATTCTAGCCTACTTTGACACTGATTATTCCTCGTTGATTCTCCCACCAGTGGGCATGACTTGCTAGGGCTCTCAGCCAATCGCAGACCTTCAATGAAGGACAGCCTATGAGTGGCACTTTCACACTCAGCCAATAGAATCATTCTGTTTTTGGTAAAAACTCTGTACTTTAGTTTCAGTTTGATAATGATGTAACAACCGAAACTAGTATGTCACAGTTTTCAATAAATGTGGTTGTGAAAACTTCGTCTTATTATTCATTAAGCTATTTTTGTGTGATTCGATTCATCATAATGCAAATTTTATGAAATTTACGTGTGTTTTAAGCTATTATGTTATTCAACATTTTTATTTAGATTTAAATGTGTTAGTAGGCCTACTTCCGTATTACATTCCATTCAACGATTTTGAATTCGCGTCTGTACCTAGTTCTGTATCACTTTGAGTGCATATTACATAACAAAACCCAAGTCATAAGCTTTCAGACGAAAAATTCATCTATGATATATAGATAGGAAGTTTCTATGATTCATGAGTTTTTAGATGAGTCCAAAATGATGTCATTGTCGCAAGGCATGACGTCGATAAATGATGTTTTTTATATAAACTGAAGAAACATAATGTTGTTTTTTGGCCAGGCTCATCGTTTTAGTGAAGAAAACTCATGAGCAAATCAAACAATTGTATTGGAATTCGAGATGGATATCCCATTTTATGTAACTCACAATATCAATTCATTAATTTCCAAATTTGTTATATAAATTGCTGAGAATTATAGTGTCAAAAGAATGCGGAAAGTGATAGCCGTGAGCCGTAGCAGGTATCTATTCAATCAGATGGAGATAAGCTGCGTTCTCTTGGGCACTCTTTGTAAGGGTGACCGATTGAATTGGCCAGCAAAAAATACACTGTTCTCTGCTGTAAAATCACTTCCGGGTGGTTCGGAACCCACCTAAAACAGTAGATCCAACTCATCAATCACCATCATCCAACTCATTACCCACGCACAGGTATCAGACCTATGTGGGCTTCATCCTCCAAAAAAATTAAAAATAATATTTTTTGAAAGTAATTTGACATTAACTTACCTGTCTAAATTGAACTTCAGCATCGGGTGCATCATTCTTATCAGGATGTAGAACCAAAGATAGGCGTCGAAATGCCTTTTTAATAGCAGAAGCCTCAGCATTCTAGAAAAAGAAACAAATAAATTAACATTACATTAATTAAAACCACAATAAACAGTGGTTGCAGTTCGATATCCCATCCAGTGGAATAATCGCACGAGTTTTGATACCGAATGGAAGTATTGATACTGTCTTGCTTATTAACACACCTGAATCATCCGAATGATACAAAACAGCTGATAATGTGGTACGTTGCGTTTTAACGACATATTTACACCTCGAGGACTAGTACAACACACAAAAATAATGATGTGCTAATAAAAACAGTTTTAGGAATGCTTAGGAGGAAAGGTACCGAATAAAAGCCTACAAATTTTTCAACTTTCTATTGATGGTGATAACAAATATCACAATCATTTTGAGCAGAAATGCCTAGAAAAACTAGCACGGTGGGCCTGTAAAGTTTCTATTCGCTACTCGCTTAGCTAGTAACCATCCCAATGTAATCGACCCTTAACTAACCAAACCTAACCGACAACAAAGATAACACTACCGATCCAGATATCTGTTGAAAATGAACAAATCACGTTTCAGCCTACGTTAGTAAATATTTATTCCCTATTAGAATGTTGTTAGATGTTTAGTTTTCTGTTTATAATATTTTGAAGTTAACACTAATGAACTACATTTTGTTCATGATACGATTCCAGACATCAATTAATACGATAAAATGCTGTTTCATACAGAAGTGTCTGTGATACGAAAACCAATTTATATACAATTCCAATCGATGGTATGAAGCATCGGTATTATCAAGTATCAAAACTTGTGCGATTATTTTACTGGATGGGATATCGAACTGCAGCCTAAACGGAAGATAGCAATGAAATATAAAACCCTGTTATGATGTTGAAGATCCATCTTGTTTCCACTAATATGTATTATAAACTTAAAAAACACTTTTAAATGGAAATTGACTCACGTTATGGCGTGACGGCCGTTTCGCTCTGTTGTCTAGAGCATCATCAGACGACCCACAGTACACTGATTCAAGGCATGAGTTTGAGGGTTATGTATGTTGGAATGGTGAAGGGGTGGGGGGATGAGTAGGCGGGAGGTTTGAAATTGGGATTATTTTGTCAAATAGAGTATGTGAGAAGAAGTTAAGTTGATCATTTAAAATGTTGTCAGGTTGCTGCTTTGCATGTTTGTAAATCTCATATTGTTCTAAAACATTGAGTTTCTGGCTTTTGTGAGTGAAGTGTAGTGTGTCTAAATTAGTGTCAATGTCTGTATAACAGTGGCCTGTTGAAATGATGTGTTCAGCAAAAGTGGAATGTGTGTTTGGGTGTAAGATGGCTCTTGTGTGTTCTTTGAATCTAGTGGTGAATGTCCTGCCAGTTTGTCCTATATAGAACTTGTTGCAGTCATCACATTTCAATTTGTAAATTCCAGATCTGTTGTACTTGTTTTGAGATGTTGTCTGAGAATGCAGGTGTTTTTTGAGTGAATTAGTTGTTCTGTAAGCTATTTTATATTTGAGTTTCCTGAATGAAGCTGCTATTTTATGAGTTTTGTTGTTGAGGTAGGTAAGTGTGATGAATGTATGGGGGTTGTCATTCTGTTTGTTGCTGGTGTGAGTGATTGGTTTTGTTACAAACAGAATGACAACCCCCATACACTCATCACACTTACCTACCTCAACAACAAAACTCATAAAATAGCAGCTTCATTCAGGAAACTCAAATATAAAATAGCTTACAGAACAACTAATTCACTCAAAAAACACCTGCATTCTCAGACAACATCTCAAAACAAGTACAACAGATCTGGAATTTACAAATTGAAATGTGATGACTGCAACAAGTTCTATATAGGACAAACTGGCAGGACATTCACCACTAGATTCAAAGAACACACAAGAGCCATCTTACACCCAAACACACATTCCACTTTTGCTGAACACATCATTTCAACAGGCCACTGTTATACAGACATTGACACTAATTTAGACACACTACACTTCACTCACAAAAGCCAGAAACTCAATGTTTTAGAACAATATGAGATTTACAAACATGCAAAGCAGCAACCTTAAAAATATATATAAATAAAATAAAATAAACAGATATAATTCTTCCATAACTTAAGAACAGAAACTATCAAAATATTAAAACAATACCCATAATTACAAAAAGGACAATGTTAATTATAGGTTTTTGTTTAGTTCAAATCCTGTATTATTATACTGCAAAATAACTAAAGTTAAGCTTTTTATAGTGTACAAGAGTTCCTTTCACATCAAAATTAAGCCTCAGCTCAACTAATTGATATGGTAACTAGTGTAAAGATTGTATAAGTTAATTGTTGATCTGACTTGTGTTATACTCCTTAACTGGAGTCTCCAAGACGTAATCTACAAAACAGATAAAATATTAAGTTATTACAAATTTTATACAAGATACTTTTCTCACCTGTGGGATGTCGAGTAACGTGTAGAAGTTCTGATTTATTTCTTCGACAGCGTCGAAAACTTCCATTTCGTCAGTGTCAAAGCATAATACAGACGAAATTCCGACAAGGAGGAGGAAGATCATATGAGAAAGACAAATGGAAGAAGATGCCATATTGACGATTGAATGCTGACCTGAAAAATAAAATTAGAAGTAGAAATATAATTTTTTTAGGCAGATAGCTCAAAAAACCGCGATTCGTTTGTTGAAAGATGATGATAAAAAACGTTTTCGATAACTTTTCGTTCAAGTAATTGAATCATCCAACATTAAATACGACAGTATTAATGATAAATTTCAACTTTTGAGAATATAATCTGGAAGAACTGGTCAACAATCCAGATATTTAAATCTTCATCGTATTGGTAATAGGTTAGGACATCAAAGTTCGACTTGATATTGTGTCAACCAAATTTTTGTATAATGAAAACCCAAGGCACTATAGATTACAAAATTTGAATCTCAAAAAACTCAATTCATAATAAGGTAATTATATAGAAACGTTACTTGTTGAATTTTGCAACGATTTTATTCCTGGATTTCTTGTTCCATGACGAACTGCGTTGTTAATATTAACTTTTCATGTGAAATTTAACGACTTGCAGTCACTTGACTGCAAGTTCTTTAAATTTCACATGAAAAGTTAACGATTTTATTTTGTGACATCTACACACCCCAGGAAGCAATAATCCGTTGACATTTTTTGGGGGTCGCGATCCTTTCACACAAAAATTGAAATTTTCGAAAAAACATTTTTCATGAAAATTTAAATTTCATTTGAAAAATTCATAATTTGCAAACATGTGTGGAGCTCCAAATCTTAAAACAATGTTAACCAAGTGAATATAGCATTTCCAAAACACTACCGCCCCTAACGCCGTGCGCACACAACCAAACGTAACTTAACCTGGCTAGATGTGACTGAACCACCTCGTACCTTTATTATTTTGATGCATAAAAACATACGTCAAGCTAATTTGCCATTAAACGACATCGATCAAGTGAATTATAAAATTTCCGAAATACTACCGCCCCAAAAGTAGTGTGTGCTTCGCGCGCACCTTACAAAACCTTCCCTGGGTGCCTAACAAAGCTAGATGTGACTGAACTAACTCACAAAAGACCTAACCGCGCGCCTAACCTTTGCTAGCTAATCATTAATTTATTTCACTGTTAATTAATTTAATCACTTTACACTTCACACACAACAATAACTTAAACACACACAACAACAAACTCTCACACCACGACCGACTACAAGAATGAGTAGGCTTCTCTGTTTAAAGTTTAAAGTAACCGTATAGCTGGGCATTCACGTTCCAACTTGTTGTACCACTTGCAGTACTGCTAGTAGTACTGCTAGATGGATATTCGACTCCTCTCACGCTCCTACTGGCAATCCTACTAGCAATCCAACTTTATTCCTAGTCAGCTGTGAGCATCGCTCTCGAGCCGAAAAATGTAACCGAAGTTGCCCGAAGGTCAAGCACTGACTGAGATAAGATGGACGACTTTGATCCGACTCCCCCACACACGCTCCAACACCATCGACATTCGAAAGTCGTCCCTCTAGTCGTCCATCTACAATTCGAACTATCCAACAAGCCCATTCACGTTTCGTTTTCGGATCCAACCTTGGAGGTTGGACTGTAAGTCGTACTGCAAATCGGAACGTGAATACCCAGCTTAAGGCAACTATTATAGCCTAACTGAATTCCACCGGAAATCATTAAAATCGAAAATGATTTTTTTTGTTTGTAAAGCCGGGTTTACACCGGAGTTATTAACAAAAAGTTAATTCCTTATTATTTAGGTAAATATGAACCTATAAAGGTTCCATTGGCGACACTCAACTTGATAAGTCTGTGTGTTCATGAATTTACATTTTTTAATGTTTAATTAGATAATTACCTATTATTGAATAGAAACCATAATGTAATGTTTAAACTATTTTTTCACAAATGAAAGGCATATTTTGATAATACATTATTTACTATGTTACATATCTTCAAGTTTTCCTGTAGGAGAGAAATGAACGCATCGCAAACCTCTGGTACAAACAATGATATTGTTGATTTTGAAATCTCAAACAAATAACTTGGACTTGTAAAAGAGTCTCCAGTTGCTAAAAAACGCAAGGTTAACTTTTCTTGTACTGGGATTGCTTTTCTGTAATTTGTCTTGCTTGCCAATAATTACGCTTCCCAACGCAACTATTAAGTACTCAAAAGTCACTACTGTCCATGCGTAAAAAGTTCTTTATGCTTCCATCACATCGTAATTATTCACCTGATAGGGGATCAATATCATCTTCTTGCAAGTCATTCAAAAGACCAAATGAAGCAGAGGTAAGGTGGGATCCAGTAAGGTGGGGCGTTTGTTGATAACAAAAGTTACATGTCGCACTTGTGAAAATGCAACATTTTGTTATATAACTTCTCTTATGTAACATTGTTTGTAACAAAAAGATATTAACTTATTGTTAATAACTCCGGTGTAAACCCGGCTTTACTCTTTCACGCGGAAACTACTCAACCGATTATAAAATTTTTCACTAACATTACACATATTTTCCAATCCACTAGAACTGAGAGAAGGCATGCCTCAAACAAGAGTTCTTTATTAGTGAGTCAGCTGATTCTCAAACTTGAAGAACATCATGATTTTTGACACTGCGGCTTTTCAAAAATGGAAGTGTGCTCTTCCGCCTAAGAAAAATAGTACCACTGGAAAGCTTATATTTTAATGTTAAATAGTCATTGCCCCAATAAAATTACACTGTATAATTCAGTAAGGTGTTAGGTTGAAATAGGGAAAATTTTGTAAGAAAATTTGACAAGTAACGTTACTATATAAATACCCATAATAAATGTGGTTGTGGCAATATTAAGTCAATATGAACAGTTTAAAACTCATAAAACATAAATGTTTCAAACATATTGTAGGTTACTGAGTAGCGTAAGTTGACAAAAGGTTCGATTTTGAAAATAAAAGCTGAAAATACATGAAAAATGCAAAAATATTGTATTTTAGGCATACTTTGTTGAATAAATGCAAGATAATAAAGAGTAACACTCACCAGGAAGCAATTATTGTTTCTTTAACGAAGTGGAAAAAGGTTATGTTTCCGGGTCTAAAGTGAATCAATTTTTGTTTGTTATGCTTTGAAGAGATATTTTGTTGAATTTATGTTGACTATTCTTGTCGAAACTATGTTTTGAGCTACGTGAAAAATCTAAATTCACATTTCTAAAATGAAAAATCACAATTTACAAACACCTAGCATTGCAGACATTCAATACGTCTTGCTGTCGGTGTGTCAAAAGGAAGCCATCAAAGTGAAACAGCTGAGAAAGTAAAACATGTGTTTGTCCAATTGACAACTGGAAAAACTTATATTCTATTTTAACATTTTTCTATATATTTTTTCCATATCAAATAATTCGAAAACAATAGATATTTTGAACTGAAACGGCTCGATAAGTGGATGAAGTTTCAATCCTATATTATGATCGATCATGATTTCTTCACATCATTGTTGAAGAATTGAAAAAATAAGCATTTTAGAGATTGGATTTCATATTATAATATGAATATTCAAATATTAACGATATTTTTATATAGAAATCATGTAAAATATCCATAATTTTCGAATTCTCCTAAAAACTATTAGGGCTCTATAAAGACTGGGTACATGCAGTTGCCATCTTGTTCCTTGGAGTTACGATCTTTCGTAAACATTAAATTGGGTGTGTTATGAATTTGCCGCTGTATTTTTAATAAAAAAAAAAAACAATTATGGGGGTTGCTCCGCACTAAATTGTTCTGATAATGATGTCACGGCTTTCAAACGTTCCGTTTTCCCACTGATAACTCTAGGAGAGAAATTTGGTTACAAAATTGTAGGCGTGACAAATGGAAACCAACATCATCTTCCAGACTTTGTGAGGTGGGTTTTTATTATTCCATTCAATTCTAAAAACACAAAACTGATGGGGGGAAAATGCAGTTGGAAGTTGAAGGAAATATAATTTAGTAGAATGATAATTATTCGATTTTGAAAAGTCACAACTTTTCCTAAACTCTCCTGCATAATATTTATGTGAGTAGATGAAGATTACTTGTTAATTATTCAACACATTTTGTGATTGCAATAAAGAATTACCTACAACCGTTCTGGTATAGATTTAAATTTCTTTACTCCAGTTAAGGAACGGAATGGCGGCTGCATGTACCTGGTATTTAAAGAGCCCTAGTCCAGGTTGTTTTCTGGCGTGCTTCTATCAGCTGATCATCAATCAAATAACATTTTAAAAGAATGAGAAGAAAATATATTAGAAATATATAAGAGAATATAAGAAAATAGAATATATGAAATGAATATATAAGAAACAAGAATACGAAGACAGTTGACGAGGCTTGATAACGAACAAAAAGGCAGCGAAGCTGGTCAGCCATGTTTGGAAGAAAAAAGGTGGTAAACTTGAAATACAATAAATTAGTATCATTCTCGACAAGTTTTTAAATCATGGCATATTCGTAAAATAGTTTCAATCGATTATTTTAAAGTAATTTTGTAAGCCATTATTACTTACACTGAAAGCTGCAAATTCATATTGGATGAGCAAGAATTAATTGTAAGGTACCCAAGTAGCTTCTTGTTGTTCTGGTTGTACATCATCACAATGATGAAAAACTTTGAAAATGAGAATTTTAATACTAGGGTGTCACTTGAGAGCATAGAAACTCACCATTTTCGTATTCTAAATGCTAAAACAAACAGAAAATGTCCTTAGAAAAAAGGTCAATTATTTTCCATTGATGTTTTTTTATTTGCCATTTTATATTCTCCAAGGGGCACACCCTAGTATTAAAATTCTCATTTCATTGTGATGATGTACAACCAGAACAACAAGAGGCTACTTGCGGGCACCTTACAATTAATAATGTTCTTGCTCATCCAATATGAATTTGGAGTTTCCAGTGTAAGTAATAATTCTCTTTTTTCCCTTTTTCCCCTCAAATCAAAAAGTGCTCAAGCTATTATTTTAATCTATCACCATCTTCATCTTCATATATCATAATTATTCTATCTTTGATCGTCGTCAACATCGTCTTTATCGTCATCATCATTATCACTTTATAATTATTGTTATTTTTCCAATTTCTTTTCTCTAATGTGTATAATGATTTTTGTTTAAATATTTTTTCTACTCATATAATAGTTACATTTTTGTGTTAAGAGGGCAAGCATGGGATTCTCCTTTAAGCTCTCATGTCAAACAAATAAATATCTAGCGTAAAAGTAATTATATCTAGTGAACGGAACGAGATATTTAATTAAAATTTGGATCAGATTTTTAAATTAATGTACTTTACATTAAAAAAAAATTAGATTCGTTAAATTTAATTTTTTCCAAAATGGTGGCCAAATAGAATTATTAAACTTGCTTTACATGAAATTTTATCGAAAAATGTTTTGAATAGTAAATCTTAGTCCTTTTATTGTGAATAAAATGACACCTTCGTTTTGAAAATTCGTTATTATTAACCGCTCTGGTAAAAATGCACCATAAGAAACGTTGGCCCTTATGTCAGTATGGTTGTTTAGTCCACCACAATTTTTTTCAAATTCTTATTCTGATAATCATTAAAGGACTTGAAAACGCATCGCAAGTTCAATAGGCATTTTTTGTCATACGTTAATTAGAGAGTAAAAGTAATGAGACAAAATTTCTAGTAATGGTATTAACATAAAATTTGAAAATCTGATCGTACCATGCTGTAATTCTATATAAATTCCACCTTATCCTGGAAAATGTTTGAATTATCTGCATAAATGGCAGAGATATTGCCACTCTAGGTGAAAACTATATCTATTTTGTTCAAGTCTGTATTCGGCACACTAATGTACTCTGACCAACTTTAAGTTTTCGATTTTCGTCAACCATTAAAAATGACTAGAAATGACTGAATAAAGCAATTTTTACTCCGAAAATTATCCATATTTCATAAATAAATATTTAAATCATTAAATATAATATTATAAGGATTAATTTTAAATTTTCAAATAGTATCTCAGTTAGAGAATTGTTATTTGTTCTAAGTTTTTGAGCATTATCTTGACTGATAGTTTCTTTAAGTTCATAATATTGCTAAAAATATTTCTATTTGTTTGCAGGTGTAGTAACAAACAACAAAAAATATCTTCTAGTGCCACGGTTTAAGAAATCCAGTTAATAATACGAGAGATTGGTTTCGATTTTCCAAAGACCGGGAAGGATGGATAGATAGATAAATGACTTTTATTTGTGCACTTTACAAGTAATAAAAGTGCTGTGGGCGAAGTTGAGGCATAAGAATTCCCTCCTCCACTTGACCAACAAAGGAGGTAGGGAGAAGAAGAGTCAGGTTGTCACAATAACTACTGATGTGTAACTGCAACTGTATTGCACCGCATGCCAAAAAAATGCTGATCTTCTAAATGTGTACCTTTCAATCCTGGTAGTACATGTTGTAACGTGACTGGATTCAAAGATGGCTGTTTGTGGACTAATCAAAGTGAAATATTGTAGTTGTGCATAAAATAAGGAAACGATGTGGTAGCTCGTCATGCATTCTAGAATGTGATAAATTTAAGTTCAAATATGTTTCTTTCAAAGTGACATTAAAAAGCAGCAAGCTTTTGTAGTAAACTCACTAGAAAAAACGACTGATTTTCTAAATAATATTGAAGAGCTTAAATTCATATGTTTGTTATTTCCACACTGTGGCCAAAACAATGAAAGTCTTGTGTGTATTCGTTATTGCAACATGGATTCTTTTCACTAATGATTACAATTACTTTCAACTTTGTTTGAAATTTTCTCAATTCTTTATAATTTATTGTACTAAAGTATAACATGTAGGCTATAACTTGAGTTGTTAGCGGCTTAGGCCCCGTCCAGACGATGCAGTTTTTTTGCGGTACGGTTTTTTTACTGTACGGCGTCAACTGTACTGTGATGTTCAGAGAAGACTGTACGGCTTTACTGCTTATTGCTGTGCTCTCCTCCTTCTTCCATTGCGCTTCCAGTTCAGTTTTATTTATTCCAGTCCAGGATTTTTTTTTTATTTGTGTAAGATTTTTTTTAAATAAGTTTCTGACTGAAGGTTTCTTTTAAATTTTGATCAAAGTACGCAAATTCTGGTATATATCTCAATATTCTACACATTTTTCTCTCTTTATTTTTATATTAATCTTAAGTCTTGTCCCACAAGGCGGGTCTCTTATATATTAGAGAAATTAAATTTTCACAATTAATATCTTCCACTTCTGGACACTGGAATCCACTAATAAGAAGATCAATGCTGAAGAATATCAATGAAGAAGATCAATGCTGACGATCTGAAGACTGCTTCCAGCGTAATAAGCGTATCGTTTGAACATATCCATTACCGGTACAATACATGTGCCACCAGATACGGATAGTTATTTTGCGGTACAGCTGATTTTAGCGATACAGTTTTCGAAGACAAAACCGAATGTAGAAATCGGCTAGAACAGCTTTTTTACTGGATCCAGTCGAAACAGTATTGTGTGAACATACAATATGAAATGTACATGCAAACGAAAGCACTGCAAAATAACTGACACAGCAAATTTACTGTACCGCACAAAAACTGTAACGTGTGAACGGGACCTTAGTAAACAACTTAGAACGTGAGCAATTCAGTGACAGGTATCAGAGAGAATATTTTTTGAGAACAGCTGATTGATATATCATGATAAATTACGTGATTTGTTCTTATGTGGTAATAAAACTTAGAAGAAATGTATCCAAAATCGCACAATACTTGGTTTTTAAACGTTTATTATTCTGTTAAAAAAAAGTTAATTTAGCTTTTTATAGCTAAAGACATTGTCAATAATGTTTTCAATACTGTTCAATAACTAAAATCTCGATCGATGCTCTCGTTTTTGAGGAGAAGGCCGCATAAAATGTATCCAAAATCGCACAATACTTGGTTTTTAAACGTTTATTACTCTGTTAAAAAAAAAAGTTAATTTAGTTTTTTATAGCTAAAGACATTGTCAATAATGTTTCCAATACTGTTCAATAACTAAAATCCCGATCGATGCTCTCGTTTTTGGGGAGAAGGCCGCGTAAAATGCCTTTGGAGCCGTGACAGACAGACAGACAGACAGACAGAAAGTGAGATAAGACTATTTTCGGCTTATTTGATGTATAAAACGTAAAAATAACCAAAAAATATATAATTCTGATAAATGTACAGACAAAACTCTAGTTTTATTTATATAGATAGATAATAAAGTCAATCATGAAGAGGAATAAGTATATAATTTTAGATCCAGACATTTCTTTGGTCATGGATTACTATGTTGAAAACGTATGATTAATTTTTAGTTTCTTGTTATTTTCAGTCATACTTTTTTTGAATCTCATTCTTTCTGACAAGAGCTGAAGAAAGCATCATTTTTGTGATAAGTGCTCTCAAGGTTTTTTCCAAATTACTAAAATATTTAAAAAGTTTATTATTTTCTTTTCTATCGATCTTCATCAAAGTGTAGAAGATAAGTAAATAGATAGACCTAAGATGCGACCTGCAGTTTTTTCATTTCAGAACTCATAACTTTCAAAATTATTTTCATATTTCCAATTTTTCTTTCAACAATGTATCAATAGATTTGGGTGAAGGCATGTCACATAAATAAATCATTTCTGTTTTTGGAATTTAATCTCGTTATTCATAGTTTTAATTCACAACATATTCGATAATCTCAGATACCCTGAAACCGATAGCCTGTCCTTAGGGACAGTGAAGTTCACTCCCCAAGCCATACACTGTAAAAAGGGAATGCAGCAAGTTATGAAATCATTTTTAAAAAATCGTTTTTTTTTTGTTCGAACAATGAAAAGAGACACATTTCAAAAATTGTTACTTTAAGCCATAGGTGGGATTTCCTAGCTCCGCACTTGCACTGCGCACTAGTGTTGTTTTCAGAAAAAAAACTAACATGTTTTCAGAAAAAAAATTATTTTCTTGTGCCATGTTGCTCATAAAAAATGTAAGTCAACTTATGTTCAGCTTTGTTTATTAAATATCTTAACATTCTTCTTCATGAATGTGTTTATTTATTTAATTTTTATCATTGTCAACTCATATAATACTGCATAACATTATGCCAAACATTGTTCACTTGTAGTAGTGTGCTCAATTTGATTTTTATTGAAAGTAAAATGTACTTTGAATATTTTTTAAGGATTTACAGAATTTAATATTCAATTTTACACCTTGTCATTAGAATGATGATAGAATGGTTTTAGTAATGTTGACTGAATAATTTATGGTAGTAATTATGTTATGGATTTTGATCAAAGCATTGACTATGTAACAAATATTAAGGTTAATATTGGGAAAGAAATGATGAAGCATTGTATGACTAATTTATTTGTTGAATTATGAAATGAAGGAGAGTATTGTGATGGATAAGTTGGATATAACATGGAAGAATGAACTATTGTTATTGATTATAGAAAGAGACCTAAAATGGCTCAATTGAATACTTTTGTGTTAGTATAGCCCCAATCTAGGATTAATAGATATAGCATTAATAGATATAGCCCACAAATAGGGATATCTATGGATATATGTTGTGGAATGGTTATTGGAAACAATATAATGATTTGGAGTGTTGATTAGATTTCAAGGAGGAAATAATGAGGCAGTTGTAATCTTTATAGAATGACTAGCTGGCCCGACGCGCGTTGCTGCGTTCTCATAAAAAATTCTCCTTGAATTTATTATTCGCCACCTCCCACTGAGATCTGAGATTACATTTCAAATTTAAACCTTCTAGGACTATTAATTAGGAAAGAAGTTAGTCGTAGGGGTGTTCCAGCTGATCAGAGAGGCCTCCTTCGTTGTTTTCTTACTCACCACCTCTGAATGAACATTTCAAATTTAAACCACCTACAACTATTAGGGCGGAAGCTAAGTTTTTAATTTTATGATTCGCCACCTCCCACTAAGGTTACATTTCGAATTTTAACCTTCTAGGACTATTAGGGAAGAAGTTAGTCCTAGGGCTCTTCCAGCCGATCATAGTTTTCTTTAGTTTTCCGGTCCTTCGTTGTTTTCTTAATCCCCATCTCTGAATGAAGAAACATTTTAAATTTAAACCTACGACTATAATAATAGAAGCTAGGTATTTGATTTCATTATTCGCCATCTCCCTCTGAGGCTTCATTATTTCATATTTCTAGCTGCATTGGTTAACAGATGTCATCAACCTGGCATAATTAGATCATAGTTAACAGATCCAAACGAAAGCGGTTAGGTGTTTGGGAAGAGTGAATTGATTAGATTCATTTAGCCCATTGCTCAAGAGACTTGGTCTCCTTACTATACCCTGCTTATATGTGTATGAAGTTACTTCATATGTTGTAAAAACTAGTGATATTAACCAAAATCTTGATAGGGTGTTTCAGATTCAAAAGAAAGCGGTTAGGTGTATAGAAAGAGTAAATAGATTAGATTCATGTAGGCCGTTGTTCAAGAGACTTGCTCTCCTTACTATACCCTGCTTATATGTGTATGAAGCTACTTTATTTGTAAAAACGAATGATATTCATCAAAATCTTGATGTACACGATTTTAATACAGAGATTGGTGAGTCACAATAGTAGCTTATCTAAACAAAAACGTAGTTGTATTGGTAGGAAACTCTACAACAAGCTACCAAAGTTTTTAAAACGTTTTGAAAATATAGAAATATTGAAAAAACAATTCAAAAAATACTTAGTTCAGCTTTTTGTGGTGTACAAGAGTTCCTTTCACATCAAAATTAAGCCTCGCCTCAACTCATTGATATAGAAATTATGGTATCTAGTGTATAATATTGTTGATCTGACTTGTCTTATACTCCTTAACTGGAGTCTCCAAGACGTAATCTAAAAAAAAAAATTCATTCATCAGACATCTGTAATCTGATTTAAGCAATCAGCTGTCTAGCAAATATAAAACACAGCCTTGTTGATGTGTAACAGAGTGACCTTTTGTGAGAAGACAGACATGAAATAGACTACGCGAATTTAATCAAGGGTTAGGTGTGATGATAGTGTTCAATTTTGCATTGAGTGTTTACCATTGAGTACATGGAGTATGTTCCTCTGTGCAAGCACCCTTATTCCTGGGGCGTGAGGTACACTATGCTGTAAAATCACTTGCGGGTGGTTCGGAACTCACCAAAAACTGTAGGTCCAACTCCATCAATCACCATCATCCAACTCATTACCCACGCACAAGTCTCATTCCTATGTGGGCTTCATCCTCCGAAAAAACTTTCATCCTTGTATCTTCTATCTCAACCTTTAAACTTCAACCTTTAACCTTTAAATCTTGTAAACTTAGACTAGAAGCCGTGGCTTACAAATGAAGTACTGAACTAATGAAGCTCTTTGATTTGAATGCTTGAATTGGGACTTGATTTCAAGTTTAATGGTAATAGGAGCGCAAGTAACGAAAGGTACTTGAATTCAATACAAAGTAGTTGCAGCTAAGCACACACACAGACTTTGCGAAGTCTCAGCTAGGATAAGAAGGAGAAAAGGACGAAGAAGAAGGAGAAGAAGAAAAGGGAGAAAGGGAAGAAGTGGAGTTGGTAGTTTGAGTGGGGGGGGGGGGGGTAAATGAGGGACTTAGTCAAGTTGAGGTTGATACGAAGTCCCCATTGAAGCTCTCTGATTGAAAACTTGTAAACGATGTAAAAAGTGATGGGTAAAGCAAGCAAAGGTACTTTAATCAGAGCTGAAATTGGTTGCTGGGGAAAATAAAGAAAGAGAAGAAGCTGGTGGAGAAGAAGGAGGAGAAAAAGAAGAAGGAGAATGAGGAGAAGAAGAAGGAGAAGGAGTGTGAGAAGAAGAAGGAGTGTGAGAAGAAGAAGGAGATGGAGAAGAAGAAGGAAGCTGAAAATAAGGAGAAAAAAGAGGAGAAATTAGAAGGAGGAGAGGAAAGAGAAAAAGTTGTAAAAGGAGAAAAAGAGGAGAAGAAGGAGAAGAAGAGAGAAAGGACGAAGAAGCAGAAGACAATGAAGAAGATGAAGAAGAAGAAGAAGAAGAAGAGGGAGAAGGAGAAGATATAGAGAAGAAGAAGAAGGAGAAATATGGAGAAGAAGGAGAAGGAGAGATATGGAGAAGAAGGAGAAGGAAAGATATGGAGAAGAAAGAGGGGGAAAAGAAGGAGGAGAAGAAAAAGAAGGAAAGATATGGAGAAGAAGAAGGGGGAGAAGAAGGAGGAGAAAAAGAAAGAGAAAAGAAGAAGGAGAAGATATGTAGAAGAAGGAGAAGACGATGGAGAGAAAGGAGAAGAACAAGGAAAAGAAGGAGAAGAAGGAAAAGAAGGAGAAGAAGGAGGAGAAGAAAAGAGTGAAGAAGGAGTAGAAGAAGAAGGAGAAGAAGAAGAAGTTGAAAAAGAAGAAGAGGAAGTAGAAAAAGGAGAAGAAGGAGGAGTGAAAGAAAGAGGCGAGAAAGGAGGAGAGGGAGGTGGTGGTGAAGAAGTAGAAGAAGGAGGAGAAGGAGAAGGAAAAAAGGAGGATTAAAAGAAGTAGGAGAAGAAGGAGAAGTAGAAGGAAGAGAAAAAGAAGGAGAAGAAGAAGGAGAAGTAGGAGAAGAAGGAGAAGAAGAAGCAGAAGAAGGAGGAGAAGGAGAAGAAGAATGAGAAAAGATGAAGGAGAAGAAGAAGAGGAAAAGATGAAGGAGAAGAAGAAAAGGGAGAAGAAGGAGAAGAAGAATGAGAAGGGGAAGGCGAAGACTGAGGGAAAGGAGAAAAAGAAAGAAAATAAGGAGAAGAAGAAGATGAGGAGAACAATGAGGAGAAGAAGAAGAAGGAGGAGGAGATGGCAGAGAAGAAGTAGGAGAAGAGGAAGGAGAAAAGAAGAACGAAAAGAAGAAGGAGAAGATTAAGGAGAAAAGGAGAAGGAAAAGAAGGAGAAGGAGAAGATGAAGGAGAAGGAGAAAAAGGAGTAGATGGAGAAGGAGAAGAAGATGAAGAAGGAGGAGTAGAAGGAAAAGAAGTTGTAGGAGGAGAAGAAGGAGGTGGAGAAGAAGGAGGAGTAGAAGAAGGAGAAAAAAATGGGTAGATAGAGAAGGAGAAGAAGATTAAGAAGGAGGAGTAGAAGGAAAAGAAGTTGTAGGAGGAGAAGAAGGAGGTGGAGAAGAAGGAGGAGTAGAAGAAGGAGAAAAAAATGGGTAGATAGAGAAGGAGAAGAAGATGAAGAAGGAGGAGTAGAAGGAAAAGAAGTTGTAGGAGGAAAAGAAGGAGGAGTAGAAGAAGATGAAAAAAAGGAGAAGAAGAAGGAAAAGAAGGAGAAGAAGAGGGAGAAGATGGAGAAGAAGAAGGAGAGAAGGAGGAGATGTAGGAATGAGGTGGCGTCGAAGGGGGGGAAAGAGAAGGAGGAAGATGAAAGGGAACATGATGGACCTACTATTTTAGGTGAGTTCCGAACCACCGGGTAAGCAAATATCCTCCAAACTACCGTATTTTTTACCTTACTTTATAGTGATAAAAGTGATACTGTGGAAGATATCCAATAAGAATAAAACATATTTTAAAACAAAAAAAGAAACCGACTTCAGTGAAATGATAAAATACTCACGTACTAAAAAGTTTAAAATAAAGTAAAAGTTTAAAATAAACTTTAAACTGAGAAAATTTTAAATCTCATACAAGTAATCTTTTGAAGTCGGCGCCAAATTTCCCATAAACTTCTAAAATATAACAGAATAATTATTCTGTGATGTTTTCCATCACAATCTAATATTAAAACTGACACTGTATTTCAGTAAAAGTGAGTGTAAATCACATTTAATTGAAATACAGTGTTAGTTTTGATATTAGATAGAATTTCTGATCAATCACTTCCTGGTGGTTCGGAACCCACCTAAAACTGTAGGTCCAACTCATCAATCTCCATCATCCAATTCATTACCCACGCAAAGGTCTCAGACCTACCTATGTGGGCTTCATCCTCCAAAAAAATACAGTGTTAGTTTTGATATTAGATAGAATTTCTTATCAACTTCATAAAATATTTGGCGCCGACTTCAAAAGATTACTTGTATGACATTTAAAATTTTCTCAGTTTAAAGTAAATACTTTATTTTAAACTTTTTAGTACGTAAGTAAACGTTTAGTACGTTTTTATACTTTTTTTTGTTTTAAAATATGTTTTATTTTAAGCTTTTTAGTTGAATTTTCAAACATTGAAAACATGAGATATTTCTTAAAGCCCACATTATGAAATATTTATCAAATTAGCAAGCCAATAATTAATTTATAACATCCTAACTTAAGTAACTAAAAATCCACCTATAAGGAAAGATAAACTAAGGAAAATTCTACAACGTTTTATTTTATGTGGAATATTGTATTTAGGAAAATTATAATAGTGAAAGGCTTCTTAAAAGTGAAATGGCTTGTGATTCATTTTGATGTGGTCCCTTTCAGAATATATGGTACCTACACTGAAATAGTAGGCCTATATTAGGTTACAAGTGTGGAAAATTGTGTTTACTGGAAATATAAGTAGACGCAGGAGATGAAGTTGAGTGCGGTATTATCATACGAGTATGGTTAACATCTTCCCGGACGAGTTATGTACGATATTTTTCGTGATATTAGTCATATATATTTTTTTAATATAAAAAACATAAACTTTGAGCTAGTACAAAAGGATCATTAAACGTAACCTCGAAATAGCCTATCGTACACATGTACGATAATGGCGAATAAATATTCTTAATCCATCACAGCAGCAAAACTAAAAATACTTCTGAGATCAGCTGTTTTTCCAAATTCTCCAACTTATGATTGAAACTTAATAACCTTATTCCTATGACTCAATAACATCAACTAAATTATTTACAATTTTCATATGAACATTATGAACAGAAATATTATATTCTTCTTATTCTCGATTCAAATTAAGTTCACGTGATTGGTCAAAACGGGACATTACAGTCTTGTTTCACACTGAACCAGCTTTGGGTAACCGATGTCGTTTACCCGGCATAATTGCATTGCATCATATGATTTCGAAAACCGTTTTGATGTAAAGCGCTCCATATGATACGATGATAAGCCTGGTAAACGACACCGGTTATCCGATTGGCGGTTATGTGTGGAACTATCCTGTTCATACTTGATTGAAATGAAGACATCGAAGAATGCTCCTTTTTGTTTAATATTGGGCTAAGTATTGGGCCGATCCTTGCGAAACTTGTATGGGACCACCGCTGAGCGATGCTCTTTCATTAAAAAAAATCATCGAAATCGGTTCAATATTGTTCAAATGATTGATGTACAAACATAAAAAAAAACAGGTCGAATATAGTAACCTTGTTGTTTTTGGAAGTCGGTTAATAATAGAACGAAATTCTCACAACCACATTTATTAGAAAATATTGAGAAACTAGTTTCTGTTGTTATGCCATTATCAACTCCAATATGAAGTATAAGAAGGGGAATAAGAAGAACAATAAGAGGAATAAGAAGGAGAAGCAGAAGGAGAAAGAGATGAAGGAGAAAAATAGCGATCAATCCTGCGTGAAACTAATAAGTTGTATATATATATATATATATATATATATATATATATATATTATCTCTAGTTTCTAAACGATCAATTTTTTATTAGAGCAATTTTTTTATGTGAGATAATTGAGAGTTTCAAAATTGGCGGTCAAACGAGATAATGGTTGAAATCCGTAATCAGAACGAGAAATTGCTGAGTTGGCAAAATTATTACGCCATTTGGTGGTCGCCTTTCTTAATTACACCGAAAATCTTGCTAAACCTCTTTGGAACGAATTAACGAGTCTTTAGTTACTCATTTCGTTTTAAACGCTTCTTCTTCATCTTCTCCTTTTCCCCTCTTCATGTTCTTCCCTCTCCCTCTTCTTCTTCTTTTCCTACTACTAATTATTCTCTTTTTTTCTTCGTCTTCTCCTTCTTCTTCTTCTGTTTCTTCTCCTCCTTCCTCTTTTTCTTCTTCTTGTTCTAGTTCTTGTTCTCCTTTTTCTTCTTCTTGTTCTTCTTCTTATGAAGTTCTTGTTCTCCTCCTTCTCCTTCTTCTTCTTCTCCTCCTTCTTCTTTTTTTCTTCTTGTTCTAGTTCTTGTTCTCTTTCTTCTTCTTTCCTCCTTCTTTTTATAGTTCTTGTTCCTGTTCTTCTTCTTTTTCTCATTCTTCTTCTTTCCTCCTTCTTTTCATAGTTCTTGTTCCTGTTCTTTTTTTCTTATCTCTTCTTCTTATTCTTCTTCTTCCCTCTTCTTCTTCTTCTTCTTCGTCTTCTTCCCTCTTCTTGAAGAAGAAGAAGATTAGGGAAAAAGAAGAGAGAAGAAAAAGAAGAGAACAAAGAGGCACAAGAAGACGAAGGAGAACAAGAACTAGAACAAGAAGAAGAGGGAGAAGAAGAAGTAGAAGAAGAAGTAGAAGAAGAAGGAGAAGAAGAAGGAGAAGAAGAAGGAGAAGAAGAAGGAGAAGAAGAAGGAGAAGAAGAAGGAGAAGAAGAAGAAGGAGAAGAAAAATGAGAAGAAGAAGAAGTTGAAAAAGAATAAGAAGAAGAAGAAGAAGAAGAAGAAGAAGAAGAAGAGGAAGCGAAAATGTGTCCCCGTTATGTTTCCGTATCCATTTCATACACTTTTCCCGTTTTTCCCTAACTGGAAAATTCTCTTTGACCAGTCTTTGATTCAATAAACACTTACTGCTAGCTGGCTGTCTGGCTGGCTTTTCCAACTGACTTTTCTTTTCAGCCCGCAAGCGCTTTCCACGTTTTCCACACACACACACACACAACCACACACACAAAAGGTACAAATTAACAATGACTTTTCCTCTTCCCTACCCTTACCCATGCCCTACCTCCCCTCCTACCGCCCCTCCACACAAAATAAGCAAGAGTTTTCATTTTTCCTCGCTGTTTTTCTTCTCGTTTACCCTTTCCTCTTCAGACAGACAAAGATATGCAAATTAAGCAGCACTTAGTTTACAAATATAATCACTTTTTAAAAAACAGCGCCAGAAATTTCAACGTTGATTGAGTTCAAGTTGAATTGTGTTTTAATTAGATTAACTGACTTCTTCTTCTTTCTTCTTTCTTCTTTCTTCCTTCTTCTTTCTTCTTTCTTCTTTCTTCTTTCTTCTTTCTTCTTTCTTCTTTCTTCATTCTTCATTCTTCTTTCTTCTTTCTTCTTTTCTTCTTTCTTCTTTCTTCATTCTTCTTTCTTCTTTCTTCTTTCTTCTTTCTTCTTTCTTCTTTCTTCTTTCTTCTTTCTTCTTTCTTCTTTCTTCTTTCTTCTTTCTTCTTTCTTCTTTCTTCTTTCTTCTTTCTTCTTCTTTCTTCTTCTTTCTTCTTCTTTCTTCTTCTTTCTTCTTCTTTCTTCTTCTTCCTTCTTTCTCTTCTTCTTCTTCTGCTAAATGGAATATTCATGAATTTTGTTTACAAGTTGTTCTCATTGAAATTGCAAATTATTATTCTTATTGAATTAATATTTAATTCGCATTAAAATTAATAATAATTCGTGAAACTTTTCAGTTTAATAAGAGCTATGCATAATGTACTTGCATAATAAGATAAGCAACGCTCTCCCGGCCCCTGTTTGTAAAGGTGATCGATTAGATTGGCCAGCAAAAAAGACACTTCTCTGCTATAAAGTCACCTGCGGGTGGTTTGGTTAAATAAATAAGTGAATAAATAAATAAATGAAAATGCCAGATCTAGTCAGTGATCGAGCCGAATGAATAATAAGACGCAATTGTCACAACCACATTTATTAGAAAATATTGAGACACTAGTTTCGATTGTTACA